>JAYESA010000005.1:251971737-251974237 GCA_036927795.1 Iris macrosiphon
ACGTCTATAGAGTCAGCAACAGTGAGCTGATAGAGTTGAAGAAGCAGGTGGATGAGCTTCAGGACAAGGGATTTATCAGATCTAGTTCTTCTCCGTGGGGTGCTCCGGTACTTTTTGTGCTGAAGAAGGATGGGTCGATACGGATGTGTATCGACTACAGGGCTCTGAACAACCTCATAATCAAGAACAAGTATCCGCTGCCGCGTATTGATGATCTTTTTGACCAGTTGAGCGAAGCGAGGGTGTTTTCCAGGATTGATCTGAGGACAGGCTACCATCAGGTGAAGGTCAGGAAGGAGGATATTCCGAAGATATCTTTTCGGACCTGGTATGGACAGTATGAGTTTATGGTGATGCCGTTTGGGTTGACTAATGCCCTGGCAGTGTTCATGAATCTGATGAACAAGGTGTTCCATCAGCATCTGGACAGGTTTGTGGTGGTGTTTATAGATGATATTTTGGTGTATTCGAAGACCACAGAGGAGCATGAGGAGTATCTGAGGATAGTGCTGGAGACTCTCAGGAAGGAGAAGCTTTATGGAAAGCTTTTGAAGTGCGAGTTCTTCCTTGACAAGGTTGAATTCCTTGGTCATGTGGTGACTGGAGAGGGTATCTCGATTGATTCGAGAAAGATCATGGCAGTTGAGGCATGGAGTGCTCCGAGTTCAGTAGCCGAGGTCAGGAGTTTCCTAGGACTGGCAGGTTACTACAGGAGATTTGTTCAGGATTTTTCCCGGATTGCAGAGCCGTTGTCCAGGCTGACTCAGAAGGACGTGGAGTTTGTTTGGTTAGAGGAGTGCCAGATCGCCTTTGATGAGCTGAATAGGAGGTTGACGCCAGCTCCAGTATTGACGTTGCCATAAGGTTCTGGAGGATTCACTATCTATAGTAACGCATCGGGGAAGGGACTGGGTTGTGTGTTGCAGCAGAATGGGAGGGTGATTGCCTATGCTTCTAGGCAATTACGTCCTCATGAGAAGAACTACCCTACCCACGATTTGGAGTTGGCAGCGGTCATCTTTGCTCTGAAGTTGTGGAAACACTATTTATACGGAGAGCGTGTGGAGATCTTCACATACCACAAGAGCTTGAAGTATGTGTTTACCCAAAAAGAGCTGAACATGAGGCAGAGGAGATGGTTGGAGTTGATGAAAGACTTCGACATATTGTTGCAGTACCATCCAGGGAAGGCGAACGTAGTTGCGGATGCGTTGAGCAGGTATCCGGTAGCTATGTGCCTGACTACAGATCGTTATCTTCTGGCAGATTTAGAGAGCTTGGGCATTGAGGTGATAGTGCCTGGAGTTGAGATGCAGATATGGGGACTGCAGATTCAGTCAGAGTTGGTAGACCGGATCAGGGCTACACAGTTTAAGGACGAGTCCCTGAGGAGCATCAGGGCGCAGGTTCAGATGGGATTATCAGATGACTTCACCATTGCTGATGATGGTTCTTTACGGTACGGTACCAGGTTGTGCGTGCCGAGTGGGTCATTGCGCGAAGAGGTTCTTCAGGAGGCGCATCGATCCCAGTATTCTATGCATCCAGGCGCCAACAAGATGTATAAAGATCTGAGAGAGCATGTATGGTGGTACGGGATGAAGCGGGAGGTAGCACGCTTCGTATCCCGATGCTTAGTGTGCCAGCAGGTGAAGGCGGAGAGGCAGAGGCCATGAGGATTGCTCCAGCCGTTACCCATTCCGGAGTGGAAATAGGAGCATGTGACCATGGATTTTGTTTCTGGACTTCCCCGTTCTCCAGGAGGGAAGGATGCAATTTGGGTCATCGTGGACATGTTGACCAAATCGGCCCACTTTCTACCATTCAAAGTGGGTACGTCTACAGAGAGACTAGCAGAGATGTATGTGTGCCAGATAGTCAGACTGCATGGAGTTCCTGTGAGCATAGTATCAGACCGGGACAGTCGCTTTACTTCGCATTTTTGGAGGAGTCTGCAGGCTAGCTTGGGCACCCAGCTCAAGTTTAGTAGTGCATATCACCCACAGACAGATGGTCAGTCAGAGAGAACCATTCAGACACTTGAGGACATGCTTCACACTTGTGTTTTAGATTTCAGAGGCTCTTGGAAGGATCACTTGCACTTGGTAGAGTTTGCTTACAACAACAGCTACCAAGCCAGTATCGAGATGTCACCATTCGAGGCGTTGTATGGACAGAGGTGTCGTACTCTGTTATCATGGGATGATGTAGGCGAAAGAGCTTTGCTTGGCCCGGAGATGGTGGTTGATGCAGCGGAGAAGGTCAAGCTCATTAGAGATAGACTTCGGGTGGCGCAGGACAGGCAGCGGCATTGTGCCGATAGCCACCGGAGACCCTTGCAGTTCGAGGTATAGCTTAGAATCTAGATTTTGTTCTTGTGTTTTCTTGTGATTGCTTATTTTAGACTAAGTGCATAGACCTTGTTTGTGCTAGGTTGGAGATCTGGTGTTCCTGAGGATTTCTCCGACGCGGGGCACTATTCGCTTCGGTGGAGGCGGGA
>JAYESA010000005.1:251979237-252131737 GCA_036927795.1 Iris macrosiphon
AAAGCAATATAGTCGTTGACCTGCATGGGCCACCACAAAAACTATGTCACGTCCTATTCCCAAAATATCGAGGGACTAGCCACGTGGCAATGGCCAGCAGCATAACTCCAATGGGCAAACCCAATTTAATAGACCCGTTAGAGTGTACTTAAGCTGTAAAAATAAATAGAATGGTCTAAGATACATGTCACAGTCTAATTTTAATCTCATCCACATAATGTAAACATAATTTAATATGATAGACTAATCAAAAAGAAATATAGTCCATTAACAAGTTCCAATAAAAATGTCTCAGAGAACAACCCAATAATAAGTTTAATACAATAATCCAAGAGTCAAGATATAGAATAACTGGAAACATAAATAGCTGAGTATGTAACAGAATACTCAAAAAAAATCCTCTGGCACAACCTCGTCCTCTGGTGCCAATACTGTCACGCCCCGATTCCTTGGAATCGTAGGGGCATCCCCCGAGTGTGACCGCCGTGCGGGCCTGGGGTTACGCCCGCACAAGGCTAGAGTATTTTGCATAACGAGCACATATTCAGAGTACACAAATAAATTGAAACACAGATTTGAAACATGGAAAAGTTCTCTTTATTAATAATGAACATCTATTACAAACTCTTGAACGAGTCAGCTAATTGCCGCACGGGCTTACAAAAGTGTTGACACAAAATAAGATGGCAGTCCTGTACATTATATCCCTTTACTAAACTTCAAAATAATAAAGACCTCCAGGCTGGATGACCGCCTTCCCACGGAGCTGCATTGTGTATTGAGTTGCAAGCTCCTTTCTTCAAGTACTTCAAAATATGGCAGGATCAGGATGCGCCTACAGCTGGACTGGATTGGGAAGACGACTTCAGCTCCTCGCTCGGTTCTCCTTAGTGCGATGAACCTGTTTCAACGAAGGTCAGTATATCGAAATGTACTGGTGAAGGCGAGCTAACCCAACTATACCAATCAACACGTTATTTTAATGAAGCATGCATATTAGTTGTGGTCTTTCTATCTTGCCTTAGTTCATTTACAAGTAAGCAGCATATAGAATTTACTGAAATAAACTTGCCACCGTTCGGTGGCTTTTACCTGCCCGTCTGAACCACCTGCACAATACTTAACATGCCTTCCCTGCCACGAAGACACGAGTTAGTTTGCAACAGGTTTAAGTATACATGGGGATTACTGGCGTGATGCCATAATGGACAGGATGTAGTCTTGGGTGAGAGTGGTATGCAACGCTAGGAACTTGAGGCGAAGCATGTCAACCCACCCGCTCAAGAGACTACTTGAAGTTCTGCCCGGATCGGATCGTTGTCAGTGCCCCAGCGACCGTCCGCAGAAACCAATGACCTTGTGCACAAGTTATCCGTGATCGAACGATATGTTTAATAAGTTCATAATTCATGCAGTTGAGGGAACACGAGTACAAGACAAGCAATATTTCATGATTTATTTTGCATAGCCTCCCTGAACAATTATGTGCATACAAGGTGTGTTCCTTACTTAGCATAATTTATAGAAGAAGATGCGTTCTAACTAAAATTGAAGCATGTATAGAACATTTAAAATAAACTAGCATACCATAAGATAATAGTACACATGTTTAGTTGACAAGCAATATAATCCAGTCTATTCCCTTTTTATCTTGACTTCTTTTAGTTATTACTTGGTATCGTCTGATCGGGGCAAACTAGGATGTAAGATTTTTAGGTGTGAAGACTTGGAAGCAGGGCTAGCTAACTAGGATGGTAGCCACTCACTTAGTTGGTTGGAAGGGAGAAGGAAAGAGGCGCTTCAAGACTCCGCTTGTACGCCGCCTACTGCTTGTTCACCTGCATCCACGAACAACTTGATCAATACCTGTTCCTCTCTTTCCAATCTCGGAATTAAAGTGCAGTTCAATGAACGAAAACAAAAAAATCCATCAAAACTGTTCAAGAAAACCCAAGCAAATCTAAAAACTAATTCAAGGCACGAAAGCAACAAGCGACAGCGAAATTCGAGGCAACAAAAGATGCAGCGGAGAGGTCCCTCCTGACTCTGCCGCTAAGTCAATCCTGGGGGCACGGTCCACTGAATATGGGAATCAATTCCAAAGAATCAAATCTATAACGAGGACGAGTTCTTGTTTTAATCTATCCCGATCGAACGATACCATCTTGTATTTCTTAGCCGTGCTTCCCGAATAGGGGGAACGGGGCACCACAAATACTGCTCCAGTGTCATCTCCTATCCCGTATATCTTGGGGTATTCCTCTTCTGCTGTACCTGGGGACATAATCCGGATCCAAGTCCTCAGGGGACAAAACAAGGTACAAGAATAACCCAAGCCAAATAAAATACAGTATATAAAAAAAATAGATCCTCGGGCAAGCTATGTAACCAGCTATGTGAAATGTAAATGAGAGCATCACTAGTACTCATGTTGAGACCACTACAAGCTCTGTGTCGGGGAGCCGATAGCAGTAATATCACGTAATGGGCCAAGCTCTGGAACAGAGACTAAAGCACCACAATAATAAAATATATATATGTATGTAATCAGCCTGTAGTCTGTATGTCTTTTCCCACCTAATGTAATAACACATCTCATGTCCACGATGTCTCATGTCTACAACACTTAAGATTATGACCTTTAGCTAGTACATCGAGTCATAATGATATCTATGTATATGCAAGTCTTACATCACGAATCCTGTAAGCCTATACAGAATCACCATGAATAACTCATGAAAGATTCTGTCTCATGAATAATGTCAAGTGTCCTATGGTATGACGTACTTGGTAAAGCAAGCACGTAAAATATAGGATCGTGGTATCAACTCACTAAGTGACGTTACACGACTCTGCGTACGGCGTTGACACCCGAATCTTGTTCGGACGCTAAACAATGTCTCACAGTCCTAAGTTGACAGATACAATACAAAAGTATATATATATATAAATAACTCAAGCAATTAATATTAAATGAACTACTGCAAGTTTGGTAAGGTACACTTGCCTGGGTTCTGAACTTGTAAACTCTCTCGGCTAGATTTCAGTATTTTAAAATTAATTTTAGCTAATTAGAATTATTGTAACTTTTTAAATTTATTTTGCTTACATATCCTATTGATTTGTGCACCTGTCCATTACCTAAATATTTAGAGCATTACCCTAACTGTTATCCCTAAACGAAGTTCACATACCACTACTAGACAGACCAGTCTACTATCCTGCACTTTGTGCAACTCACAAATGTGCTGGTATGAGCTTCGTTTTAGACGCACAAATATCGTTACAAACGTACGTATTTAATTATTATTTAAATTCCTACTCTATACCCATCTATGTTCCAATAAAGAATAGAGGACCAATAGACACCTGTTTTGCCCAAACCAAAATACGTTAATATTCTACACTAAGTATACTACATTTAGTATATTGACACCGTAGTAAAATTAGGGCCTTACCTGTCTCTAAATAATTAGTAAACACCATGCGCAGTATTTATTAATTAATAAATACGGTGACCCATATTCCCAGAAACCAGGCCCAGCCCTTGCCCAGGCTCACCCCCACCCCCTCAGAGCCCTCCCACAACTTTTTCTTACAGTTCTGTGAATATTAGCATTTTTAGGAATAGGGTATTTTTCCAGATAAATTGCGTAATTGCGCAATTTCCCAATTATAGGACCTTTCTGCAAATTATAAAATTTCAGGGATTTTTCTGCAAATTTAGTGTGAGGTGTCACCCCCCTATTGGCCGGTGAACCTACACCGTACATGTGGCATGGGTCCCACCTGAAAATATCAGAAAAAATTATCCTAAAATATCTAAGAATTAAAATTACCTAAATACCCTTGAACTTCACCCTAATTACAACTATGCCATTACCCTAAATTATATAAAACCCGACCCCCCATTCCCGAACTCCCACACCACCCTCTCAGCCAGCTCCGGCCACCACCACCCACCGGACCTCCGCCGGACACTTCGCCACTCCCCCGCCTTCCCCCCTGACCACTGCACCCCCGCCCTAGCCACCGCCACCCGCCGCCGGCAGCCCCGCAGTGCCCACACCCCTTTCTCCCCCACAGCACCCCCGACCACCCCGACGCCCCTCACCGCCACCCCGGCCATCGTGGACCACCGCCAACACCCCCATCCGCTCTGCCGTGACCCCCCTACCGAACCACCACCATCCCGTCGCCCCACAACCACCGCCCCGGCCGGCAGCTCCCCCGCAGCACCCCGCCGACCCTATCTGCCCACAGCTCCCGAGCCACCCCGACCTCCTCTGACCGCCACCACCACCGCCCCTGACCACCACCACCACCACCGGACCCTTCGCCACCCTCCCCTCCGCCGACCCGACCGCCTGCACCACCACCTCCGCCGCCGCCTGCGCCACTACAGCCCCGCAAGCCGTCGCTGCTGCTGTTGCTGTTAACAGCAGCTGCTGTTGCAGCCGTCCCTCCGACCAGCCGCCGCCTGCTCCGCCCCCTCCTCCCGCCGGCGACGAGCCGTGGGCCCCCCCTTGCTGACCTGTCAGGTATATTAGTATATAAATACGTATTTACGTATTTATTTCTATATGTATATATATATGTGTATATATATGTATATTTATATAAATATTATTACATATTATTATATATAATTAATTATATATTATTATACAGTATATACTGTAATATATACTATATATATTTATACCTATGTATTTCTGTTTATTTTTATATATATATATATATATATATATATATATATATATATATATATATATATATATATATATATATATATATATATATATATATATATATATATATATATATATATATATATATATATATATATGAATATATATATATATATATATCTATATCTATATATATATATGAATAATTATATATGTTAATATATATACCTATATTATTATACATATTTATATATATATTATAATTATTAATATATATATATATATATATATATATATATATATATATATATATATATATATATATATATATATATATATATATATATATATATATATATATATACAGTATACATATATATGTATTTCTGTTTTTTTGTTATTATTTATTTAATAGTATTATTGACAATGTTATGACCAAGGAATCTTATTTCTGTCTGAAATAACTTCATTTTTGGAGCAGAAATAACAAGACCATTTTTAATAGCTAAATGTTTAAAAATATTTAAATGCTTAAAATGCTCTTCAATGGTATTAGAGAATATAAGAATGTCATCAATATAAGAGAGAATAAAATTAGAATATTGAATAAATATCTCATTCATAATATTCTGAAATTCAGAAGGAGCATTCTTTAAACCAAATAGCATAACGTTCCATTCATAGTGCCCGAATGGGACTGTGAAAGCAGTTTTGTATTTATCTTTTTCTTCGATTTGAATTTGCCAGTAACCTGACTTTAAATCGAATTTAGAGAATATCTTTGCATTAACAATTCTGTTAAGCAAATCTCTTTTGTTGGGAATAGGATAACGAATCTATTTAAGGACTTTGTTAAGAGGTTTATAGTTAATAACTAACCGAGGAACACCTCTTTCTTTTTCAGCATTATTGTTAACATAAAAAGTTGTACAACTCCATGGAGAGTACGACTTTCTGATAAGCTTTTTATCAAGAAGATCATTGATCTCTTTTTTACATAATTCAAGATAATTATTGTTCATTTGACAAGGTCTAGCCTTTGTCGGAACATCTCTTTCATTAAAGGATTCTTCATATGGAAGAGAGACAATATGATGCTTTCTATCCCAAAATGCATTGGGAATATTACTACAAGTTTGACGAACAAATTCATCATTAACTTGTTTTATTTTATTTTTTGTATCATATTTTTCAAGCTGTTCTTTAATAGATAGCTGAAAATTTTCTTCTTTGATAAAGTTTATCTGATTATTCTTCAGATCAACTTCTTTTATTTCATTGAGAATTTTAGCCACAGGATTTGTGATAAATTCAAAGGTAATATTTTTCCCCTTATAACAAGTGGAAATACCTTTTCTATTAATTTCCTTAATTGGCATAAGTTTTTCTAGAAAAGGAGTTCCTAGAATAACATGTTGGGATATTTCTTTTACAACAATAAAATGCAAAGGAATACATGCATCATTTTTACAGATATGAACATCTGTAACCTTAAAAGGCGTTGTAAGAGCTTTGTTATTTGCAGCACTCAAAGTTTGAGTAGTGCGTTCACAATATTTTAAGGGAATAATTCCTTCTTTGACACAGTTCAGATCTGCACCACTTTCAACAAGGACAATAAGATTATAAATCATATATTCGTTGTTTATAATTAGATCAATTTTTATATACCATTTGTGAGTAATAAAAAGATCTATTTTGGATAAAAAGGAATGATCAATAGATTTTCCTTTATCGGTTATAGCAACAGATTGAACCTGTTGGTCAATTATGTCATCTTCATGCTCGTTTTCACTATCGATTAAACGAGAATGTTCGATCATTTGTTTTTTAAGAATAATCTCATTGTAAGATTTAACATCTTGTTCAATGAGGGCAAGTCTTTGTTGAGTTATTTCGTCGTTAGACTTTAACTCTTTGACTTCATTCTTCAGAAGTTTTAATTCTTTCTGAAGATCGTTTATAGAGACAGTCTTAGGATTAATCCCTTTTCTTCGGGATAAAACCTCTGTCATGGTATACGGAGGGAAACTTGAAGAAGTTTCATGAGTATCATCTTGCAAAATCTCAATAATTTTTGCTTTCATATTTTGGCTAATAGTATCAGTCAAAAGTGATTCAAGGATTTCTTTTTTATCTTGACTGGTCAATACATTAATTGAAAGACCATTTATTTCAATGATAGATTTATAATAATCAGCTTTACTATTAATAGTACATGTTTTGCAATCGCAATCAGTACCACAATCAGTAGCAGATTTTATAGAATTAATAGACTCATCACTTGATGAATCAGATTCATAATCAGAATTGATCATGATCTTTAATAGAGTCTTTTTCAACCCTTCATCTTCGATCATATCGATCTTTTGTTTAGTATTACACTTATTCGAATAGTGGCCAAGTTTTCCATATTTAAAGCATTTAACTTTTTTATTCGAACTTGTGTTTTTAGAAAACTTTTTTCTATTAGAAAATCGTTTTCTATTATCATTAGAAACATCTTTAGGATAATTCCTTTTATAAGAATATCTCTTTTTTTTGTAAGATTTTTCTTTAGAGAATTTTCTTTTGCTATCAGATGGAGGCTTTATAGTTTCCATAGCAAATTGGCTACAAAACTCTCCCAATTGTTTTCTCTCAGATAACCTTTGAGATTTTAATTGATTTCTTAATTTAAGATCATTACAAAGGGCTAACCCTTCTTGTATACAGGCATTCATAAGGTTTCCATAAGTGAAATCACTATATGGAATTATGCCATCATTATTGTTGCGTATTTGTTGTCTAACCTTTTCTGCAAACAGATTAGGAAGACCATCAATAAATTTAGATTTCCAATGAGCATCATTGGCATCACTTAACTGCATTACTCCATTTAGAAAAGTATCTTTATACCATCTAAAATGAGTAAGAGTTGGACAACGAAGATTTTGGAGTAAAGTCCTGGTGCGTTCACCATTGTCAGAGACTAAACCCGTAAAATGATCACAAATAGTGCTAATCAAAGTGATAACACTATCTTCAACTTCTTTATTATTTTCAATTTTGACGGCATTAGCAATAACTGCTTTCTGCTCAGGTGATAAACAATGATCCCACCAGCCTTTTAATACTCCGGTAAAACCGCAAGTAATAAAACTAGATACTTGCGGTTTTACCGGAGTATTAAAAGGCTGGTGGGATCATTGTTTATCACCTGAGCAGAAAGCAGTTATTGCTAATGCCGTCAAAATTAAAAATAATAAAGAAGTTGAAGATAGTGTTATCACTTTGATTAGCACTATTTGTGATCATTTTACGGGTTTAGTCTCTGACAATGGTGAACGCACCAGGAGTTTACTCCAAAATCTTCGTTGTCCAACTCTTACTCATTTTAGATGGTATAAAGATACTTTTCTAAATGGAGTAATGCAGTTAAGTGATGCCAATGATGCTTACTGGAAATCTAAATTTATTGATGGTCTTCCTAATCTGTTTGCAGAAAAGGTTAGACAACAAATACGCAACAATAATGATGGCATAATTCCATATAGTAATTTCACTTATGGAAACCTTGTGAATGCCTGTATACAAGAAGGGTTAGCCCTTTGTAATGATCTTAAATTAAGAAATCAATTAAAATCTCAAAGGTTATCTGAGAGAAAACAATTGGGAGAGTTTTGTAGCCAAGTCTAAGGGGGCATTACGTCCTCAAGACTCTTTCGGCATTCAAAAGATTATTGGCCGAAAGCCACCTCCCTTTGAAGCTGGATCCAGCTCAACGGCTAAAGGCAAGCAGCCAGCAGATAATGCTGATGCTAATATCCGATCATACAGAGAAGCTATGGAAGTTGAGTCCATCTTCTTTGAGAAATCAAATCTTGAGGAAATCATAAAACTTGAAAAGCATGATATTTCTCTTATGAAGGATCCATGGAAACTTCATAAACGATACCTGGAGAACAGTTTTATTCCAGTTAAGGGACGGACTGTCAGTATCTCTGAAGGTATATTGATCTCCAGCAAATCTATAACCGTTGAGCACTCTGCTAAACCAAATTCTTTGGAAGTTGCTTATAGCAAAGTGATCATTAAGAATATTCTTACTTCACAAACTTGGGGACTCCATCCAAACAGGGAACAACAGCTCTCCAAGGACAAAGTGATTGTCTGCAGCTATAATTATTGGGATTATGTGCAGGCATTTTATAATTTTTTATACTATGAAAATTCTCAGAGGAGCCATTCTTGGTTCATTCGTATCTGTCCTGAAATTCTTGTTATTGCTAATGCCGTCAAAATTGAAAATAATAAAGAAGTTAAAGATAGTGTTATCACTTTGATTAACACTATTTGTGATCATTTTACGGGTTTAGTCTCTGACAATGGTGAACGCACCAGGACTTTACTCCAAAATCTTCGTTGTCCAACTCTTACTCATTTTAGATGGTATAAAGATACTTTTCTAAATAGAGTAATGCAGTTAAGTGATGCCAATGATGCTCACTGAAAATCTAAATTTATTGATGGTCTTCCTAATCTGTTTGCAGAAAAGGTTAGACAACAAATACGCAACAATAATAATGGCATAATTCCATATAGTGATTTCACTTATGGAAACCTTGTGAATGCCTGTATACAAGAAGGGTTAGCCCTTTGTAATGATCTTAAATTAAGAAATCAATTAAAATCTCAAAGGTTATCTGAGAGAAAACAATTGGGAGAGTTTTGTAGCCAATTTGCTATGGAAACTATAAAGCCTCCATCTGATAGCAAAAGAAAATTCTCTAAAGAAAAATCTTACAAAAAAAAGAGATATTCTTATAAAAGGAATTATCCTAAAGATGTTTCTAATGATAATAGAAAACGATTTTCTAATAGAAAAAAGTTTTCTAAAAACACAAGTTCGAATAAAAAAGTTAAATGCTTTAAATGTGGAAAACTTGGCCACTATTCGAATAAGTGTAATACTAAACAAAAGATCGATATGATCGAAGATGAAGGGTTGAAAAAGACTCTATTAAAGATCATGATCAATTCTGATTATGAATCTGATTCATCAAGTGATGAGTCTATTAATTCTATAAAATCTGCTACTGATTGTGGTACTGATTGCGATTGCAAAACATGTACTATTAATAGTAAAGCTGATTATTATAAATCTATCATTGAAATAAATGGTCTTTCAATTAATGTATTGACCAGTCAAGATAAAAAAGAAATCCTTGAATCACTTTTGACTGATACTATTAGCCAAAATGTGAAAGCAAAAATTATTGAGATTTTGCAAGATGATACTCATGAAACTTCTTCAAGTTTCCCTCCGTATACCATGACAGAGGTTTTATCCCGAAGAAAAGGGATTAATCCTAAGACTGTCTCTATAAACGATCTTCAGAAAGAATTAAAACTTCTGAAGAATGAAGTCAAAGAGTTAAAGTCTAACGACGAAATAACTCAACAAAGACTTGCCCTCATTGAACAAGATGTTAAATCTTACAATGAGATTATTCTTATAAAACAAATGATCGAACATTCTCGTTTAATCGATAGTGAAAACGAGCATGAAGATGACATAATTGACCAACAGGTTCAATCTGTTGCTATAACTGATAAAGGAAAATCTATTGATCATTCCTTTTTATCCAAAATAGATCTTTTTATTACTCACAAATGGTATATAAAAATTGATCTAATTATAAACAATGAATATATGATTTATAATCTTATTGCCCTTGTTGACAGTGGTGCAGATCTGAACTGTGTCAAAGAAGGAATTATTCCCTTAAAATATTGTGAACGCACTACTCAAACTTTGAGTGCTGCAAATAACAAAGCTCTTACAACGCCTTTTAAGGTTACAGATGTTCATATCTGTAAAAATAATGCATGTATTCCTTTGCATTTTATTGTTGTAAAAGAAATATCCCAACATGTTATTCTAGGAACTCCTTTTCTAGAAAAACTTATGACAATTAAGGAAATTAATAGAAAAGGTATTTCCACTTGTTATAAGGGGAAAAATATTACCTTTGAATTTATCATAAATCCTGTGGCTAAAATTCTTAATGAAATAAAAGAAGTTGATCTGAAGAATAATCAGATAAACTTTATCAAAGAAGAAATTTTTCAGCTATCTATTAAAGAACAGCTTGAAAAATATGATACAAAAAATAAAATAAAACAAGTTAATGATGAATTTGTTCGTCAAACTTGTAGTAATATTCCCAATGCATTTTGGGATAGAAAGCATCATATTGTCTCTCTTCCATATGAAGAATCCTTTAATGAAAGAGATGTTCCGACAAAGGCTAGACCTTGTCAAATGAACAATAATTATCTTGAATTATGTAAAAAAGAGATCAATGATCTTCTTGATAAAAAGCTTATCAGAAAGTCGTACTCTCCATGGAGTTGTACAGCTTTTTATGTTAACAATAATGCTGAAAAAGAAAGAGGTGTTCCTCGGTTAGTTATTAACTATAAACCTCTTAACAAAGTCCTTAAATGGATTCGTTATCCTATTCCCAACAAAAAAGATTTGCTTAACAGAATTGTTAATGCAAAGATATTCTCTAAATTTGATTTAAAGTCAGGTTACTGGCAAATTCAAATCGAAGAAAAAGATAAATACAAAACTGCTTTCACAGTCCCATTCGGGCACTAGGAATGGAACGTTATGCCATTTGGTTTAAAGAATGCTCCTTCTGAATTTCAGAATATTATGAATGAGATATTTATTCAATATTCTAATTTTATTCTCTCTTATATTGATGACATTCTTATATTCTCTAATACCATTGAAGAGCATTTTAAGCATTTAAATATTTTTAAACATTTAGCTATTAAAAATGGTCGTGTTATTTCTGCTCCAAAAATGAAGTTATTTCAGACAGAAATAAGATTCCTTGGTCATAAATTGTCAATAATACTATTATACCCATTGACAGGAGTATCGAATTCGCTTCGAAATTTTCTGATGAAATTACCGACATAAAGCAATTACAGAGATTTCTGGGTGCTTTAAATTATGTTTCTGACTTTTATAAAAACATTGCTATAGACACAGATTTTATATCAAAGGTTGAGAAAAAACCCTACTCCTTGGAGTATCAACCACACAAAAGCTGTTCAGCTTATTAAGCAAAAGGTGAAATGCCTTCCTTGCTTACACCTAGCCAACCCTGACTGGTTCAAAGTTGTTGAAACCGATGCCAGCAATATTGGTTATGGTGGTATACTCAAACAAATAGATCCCAAAAACAAAGATCATGCTATCCTTGTTAGATACCATTCTGGTAAATGGGACGATACTCAGATCAATTACTCTACGATAAAGAAAGAACTTCTTTCTATTATCAAATGCATTCATAAATTCCAAGATGATCTATTAAATAAGAAATTCTTACTTCGTATAGATTGCAGTTCTGCAAAATCTATATTACAAAAAGATGTTAAGAATCTTGCTTCTCGCAAATTTTTGCTAGATGGCAAGCTGAACTTGCTATATTCGATTTTGACATTGAATTTATTAATGGCAAAAATAATTCTCTTCCTGATTTTCTAACTCGTGAATTTTTGCAGCAAAATGTCCACGAGCTCTCGCGGTAGAGGAAAGTCTAAGGGGGCATTACGTCCTCAAGAATCTTTCGGCATTCAAAAGATTATTGGCCGAAAGCCACCTCCCTCTGAAGCTGGATCCAGCTCAGAGGCTAAAGGCAAGCAGCCAGCAGATAATGCTGATGCTAATATCCGATCATACAGAGAAGCTATGGAAGTTGAGTCCATCTTCTTTGAGAAATCAAATCTTGAGGAAATCATAAAACTTGAAAAGCATGATATTCCTCTTATGAAGGATCCATGGAAACTTCATAAACGATACCTGGAGAACAGTTTTATTCCAGTTAAGGGACGACTGTCAGTATCTCTGAAGGTATATTGATCTCCAGCAAATCTATAACCGTTGAGCACTCTGCTAAACCAATTCTTTGGAAGTTGCTTATAGCAAAGTGATCATTAAGAATATTCTTACTTCACAAACTTGGGGACTCCATCCAAACAGGGAACAGCAGCTCTCCAAGGACAAAGTGATTGTCTGCAGCTATAATTAATTGGGATTATGTGCAAGCATTTTATAATTTTTTATACTATAAAAATTCTCAGAGGAGCCATTCTTGGTTCATTCGTATCTGTCCTGAAATTCTTCAGAACGAGATACCCCTCCTGGTTCTTTGATTGGTGGTTACAGATGGGAGCTACTCTGGACATCATTCCACCTTCAATACGGGAACAATTTTCTCAGTGGATATTATCTTATCCACATTGCCAGGATACTCATCTTTTTGGGGGGGGGGGGAGAGCACTCTATACTTCTTTGCTTAATTCCAGATCCCATTTATATTCCGTTGGACTATCGACTGTGTGTTAAATTCCAACAATATTCCCATCCTGTCACGTAAATTCCTTGTGAAATGGTGGCAAAGGATCGATGAGAAAGAAAAATTGATGGAAGTTATGGCATCCATCAAAGAAAATGAATCAAAATGGACAAAAAGGTCCAAAATGAACTCTTTGGTGACAACACGATCACTAAACTTAAGGATTCCCTGATTAGGAAGAATCCTAAGATTTCTGCTGAAGAATTAAAGAAACGGTGCCTTCAATTCTTGAAAGCACAGTTTGATGCTAATTTCGATATGGACATTTCTAGTACCAATTCTGATACAAACTGGAAGACATGTCGCTGATGATTTCTATCAGACTATTCTCGATCCTATCAATGACGATAAACTTTGATTGATATGGGTGGGGTCCATCCTCCTTTTATCACATGGTCTGAGGATGATTTTTGCAACTTTTTATAGTGGGATATCCACTCACTGTTGCATGTTGGTGACTGCACCAGACTATTTAGCAGTATTCGTCTTTTCTCTGGACAGGTGGACGGTCTACTTTCTCCTTTATAAGGCAAAGTAAAAATAATCTTTCTTTTTGCCGACACTCCTTATTGGATAACAGGTGGCATCTTCTTTCTAGAGTGCGATGACAGCTGGCCTCTGGTGGCTTCGTTTTGAAGCATTCTGTTTATGTATAAATATAGGGGGAGTCCCCCATTACTATGTGTGTAATTTTTACTCTTCTGCAATCTTCATCTTCTTATTCCTCTTGTAAACTTGTGACGATAGTTTGTAACGATCTAGAGATCTTAATAAAATTTTAGTATTTCGTCTAAAAGATCTCCCCCACATATCTCTGATATTTGGGTATTTCTTTCTTTTTATATATATATATATCAATATATATATATATATATTAATATAAGTACTATTATATATACATATATGTTTTTCTCTTTTATATATATATGTACCAATATTATTATTGTATAAATATATATTATATATATATATATATATATATATATATATATATATATATATATATATATATATATATATATATATATATATGTATGTATGTATATCTATATATGTATATTTATATATACTATGTTATAATATATATACTATTATCATATATATATATATATGGTATTATGCTAATATATATTTATACTATTTAGTATATGCTATGTTATACATACTTTTAAATATATATATAATTATATATGTAAATATATATGGTATATATAAGCTATGTATGTATATATGTACATTTATATTATATACCTTTATTTTTATCTATATATATATTATATATATATATATATCACTATATATATAAATATATATGTTAAGTATCTAAAATATCATATATTGTATTTCCTTGCAATATTATATATTACATATACTTATATATATGTGTATATTTATATTAAGTATATAAATACCTTATGTATATTTTATATGCTCTTAATATATACTATATATATATATATATATATATATATATATATATATATATATATATATATATATATATATATATATATTATGTATTATTATATATATATAGTTTTAAGATACGCATTGTTTGAATATTAAAATTCACGAACCCTGTACGTCTTGAACAGAGTACGTCTTCAGCGCAGTCAGTGACCCCCTGTCACAGGACCCCTCAAACTTGACTGCGAAAACAGGTTTTTGACACACTCAGGAAGTAGGCAAGTATACCTTGCCAAGTTTTACTGTTTAAATTATTAACCGTTGAATATTATTTTCAGTAAATTTATATATAATAGTAAGTATCCGATATTGCCTCGGGTACCGTCAACTGATACGTTGACAAGTAGTGTAACTGACTTAGACTTTAGCAGACTTACCAACAGCTGCGAGGGTATCCTAATATCCTCCTAGACCCCAAAACTTGTACACGCAATAGGGTTGCACTTCGTTTTGGAATACAAGTTTACGTACTCGATTAGCTACCAGTGCGTGTGACATGTATCACGGCTTAGCACGAAATCAGGAAATTCAGGAAAGTTAGGACTTGGCATTTAGCTACGTGGTTTACACGTTGTGGATTCGACTTGTATTACCGCATTGGACGGGGAAGACAACTAGTAGGCGTATGGGACACCCAACTTCTTTATTGCAGATACCGCACTCTTCGGAGTGATACGGACGTTATATATACTTGCAGATACCACATCCCTTAGAGTGTTGGACGTTGTATATATTCAGATACCTCATTCTTCGGAATGACGGACGTTGCAGATACCACACTCAATAGGATGCTGGCCGTTATGCCTACGCCTACCCATACGTACCAGGGTTGTCTTTACATTGTATTCACATAGATGGTTAGCACACCCTGTATTTATTTATTCAGTATTTACATACATGGCATGTTTTTATGTATCTTGTTATGTCCCACTGAGGACCTGGTTCCCTGCCAGGTTTAGATGAGGCCTTCTACCCTACGGTATATGGACCTGGACAGGAGACCAGATATGCTACCGAGGAAGAGTTAGAAGAGCTACCATCAGATTTTGCCTGATCCTTAGTAGCTTGATCACCTGGAGCTGGAGTTGCCTACATTGATAGACGATACTCTAGCCTATCTTATTTTCAGTACTTCTTTATCTTTTGTAGTGGATTATTTCCATAAGACATTATCTGGTTTTGTACTATGACATTCAGGATTAGCATTATATATATTCAGCACTTATTCCCATGTTCATTGATATATTTTGTGGATGAGATTAGATTTACCTGTATTAAACTTGTAGTATTTTAGGACAGCGTAGCACGTTCCTTTGGGTCCATTAAATTGGATAAAACCCTTAGTGACGTGTCAGCTGGCCAATGCCACGTGGCCAAGTTCCATACATTTTGGGACTTGGGCGTGACAGAACTCCTTTAGTTGCTCCTATAAAAGTAAAATCTCCAGGTATGCCTCCAGATACTGAAACAAACATTACCATCGCTCTCAGAATACATGAAATAGCTAGGATTGACTACCCATAAGTCCAATTTGGACACAGGGGCAGAATTGACAGTTTCTGGTCAAAGCGGGGTCCACATGTAACCCACTTTGCACCAAAAAATATGTTAGAGATAAAGTTTTCCAAATTTGTCAAACTTAGTGTCTACGAGTCCAGAACGATGATACAAACCCAATGGAATATCCAGAACTAAATTATGATGAGCCGGTCACGAAATCACCCGTCAAGTAGAACCGTGGGGCCCACGAAACGAGATTTTGTCAACGTTCTCAGAATCGAACCAAACTTGGGTCACAGGACCAGCGTAATGCTACGAATTCGATGGCACATATTTCGTTGCAAAATGACAAGCACACAAAAAATTATGACGAGTGTCAGAACGGACTGATACGGGACTTTTTGACGGATACGCGTTGATTCCGGTGTGCACGCACATCCAAATCAACTTTCGTGGAATTCCATATATCCGTATTGACGATACGAGTCTTTTGATGCAATTCGTACACAACAAAGTTGCCTTCTTTAGTGGAATGCACCCCATTTCAGAAATTTTTGGTTTTAGAAAACTAAGTTTTTGGTCAACTTCAACCATGAATTAATCATATCATACAACAAATTAAAATAAACTAATTTAAGGGACTAAATCTCGATTATGTTGTCTAAATTACTGTTCAAATGGAATTTAAAAATATTAACTAAGTTAGAAGACAAACGGCCATGAACATGGGTGTTTGAGACAGTTTTTGAACTACAAATTGGGTCTTTTTTTCTATTTTGCGTCACGAATTACGATCGACACAGGGCACGATACCCCGAACTAATTATACAGGGTTCAAGAGGGTCATGTGGTCTTTGCATAGGATTCAACTGATCGACATTTGGATTTTTGTGCAGGGAGATACGAGAGTGGGAAGTTGAGTACCTTACCGTTGTTGTTCGCTCGGAATTGGGCGGCCCGTCTTGCGGCGATCGTCGGCGGTCATGGCGGCGGCGGCGACGAAGGTCGGAAATGGGAGAGGGGTTGTTGGTGGTGAGGTTCGGCTATGCTAGGGGTTTTATAGGGTGAAGGGTGGGCTGTTACGGGTATGTGAAGAGAGGAGGTCGACGGCGGTTGGGGGAAGGGGAAGTGAAAGGGGTTTCCTGTTACAGAAGTTGATGGGGTGATGGGTTTCGGGTTATCGAGTCTACGGGTTCGGGTTTGGGTAGGATTCGGTTCATTTTAGTTTGGGTTGGGTTGGTTTAGTTCGGTTTAGTTCGGTTTGGTTCGGTTTAGTTTGAGTTGGTTCGGTTTTAATAAAAACAATGCAATAGGCCATTTAGAAATAGTTTTGGAGCCCAATAAATTACATAAAAAATTATACAATATTCTATTATTAATTATAAAAATATATATATAATTTTTGCACTATTTTAATAATTAATTTAATACACAAAAAATATGAATCCATGAAGAACATTTATTATAATTAACTAAAAATAATAAAAAAATTCTACAATAATAATTAATAAAATTTTAAATTAAATTCTAAAAATTAGGTGTTTATATTTCTAAAGACTACTGGAAATAATAGCTTTTTAAAACCATGCATTAACAAATTTTGAGGGGTTGTTTACTTGTTATTAGTACTGATGCTACTTTGCTTTCAGTAACTAAGGTGGAGTTGGAAAAAAATGTACTAGTCACTAAAGAGAGAAAATTATGTATTAGTCAGTGGAGATTTATGATATTTCAGTTATTCTCAAGTTGATAATAAAATAGACATTGTTGTTAATTTTCTAGATGACATTACAAATAACAAAAATTAATAAAACACAATACAATTTTCTAGATGGCATTACAAATAGCATAAATTAATAAAACACAATACAATTTTCT
This sequence comes from Iris macrosiphon, assembly GCA_036927795.1. Lineage (NCBI taxonomy): Eukaryota > Viridiplantae > Streptophyta > Magnoliopsida > Asparagales > Iridaceae > Iris > Iris macrosiphon. Next base: position 251,997,194 of record JAYESA010000005.1, read on the forward strand.
AGAAGATATTGCTAGTAGCAGAAATTAATAAAACATAATATAATTTTTTAGATGTCTACATAGAGCTTTGGTGCCATAAGAAGACTCCCATGCCAATCTTTTTTCCCACAATGGATACATCGAACATGAGTTGCATTCTAGAATCTTCTTTTGTCTTCATGTTTCTCGTTATAAATTATGCTAGTGTGTGTCCATATAATAGACAAATTCATTGAACGATAAAAATGCCGGAGGTGACGTCTTTCTTCTTCGTTGTTACGTTTTTCTTCTCCCTTGTCATGTCCATTTTCAATGACGATGGAAGAAAGAACCGAGTTAGCAAAAATAGATTTAGAAGTGTGGATGAAAACTCTCCCAACTATTCTTTTATATAGAACTACAACGATTAAAAATTAGACCGTTTAAAATAAAAATAAAAAAATAACGGTTAATTTAAAAAAAATTACAGTGGAGTGCCACTCAAATGGCATGTGGGCCATTTTCAAATGGGGCACAATTTGGAGTGGCGCCACACTCAAATTTTTTTTAGGTGCCACTATATTTCTTCTTTTATAATTTTATCAAAAATCTCCTATTTGATGCAAATGACCTATAATTCATCTCACTATAGAAATTTTTGGCTGTTGATAAGGGCACTACATAGTTTACTTGGGGCTAGCCCATTAAAAATTTTGTAAAAATTATAAGTTTGCCACTCCTCAAAGTTACTTAGGGCTAGCCCTCACTAACCTATATAAGTAAAAATTATTTCTCTTCTTTGTTTTTCACCCTCACATGAAGAAATCTCTCATTCTCCAAAGTCCAAAAATCTAAACCTAAGTTTGGAATTTGATAGTTGTGGTCCCAAGTGGAAGAAAATTTTGCTTTGGTGATTGTCCAATGAATATTCTTCTTGTATGTTTTTGACAACATACGATGAATAAGTTTTGCAATTATCACAAAAAATTAGTTTTATTTGACTATTGTAGGAGCGATGCATGAAATTATGTTCGATGAAGAAGTCGGATCATGCAATCCATTAAATATGTACTCCGGTCTTTTCGAAGAACATGTCGGTTGTTCCGAAGCACGTACGGTACGTAAAATGGCAACCCTAATTCGACAGTCATCGTCTAAGGACTGTATAAAATTCGACAGTCCTATATAAAAATAGGACTGTCAATAATTCGACAGTCCTATATTAATATAGGACTGTCATAATTTTGACAGTAGTATATACTAAGTGGACTGTCAAAATAGTGACAGTCCTGAATCTTAAAGACTGTAAATTATTTGAACTGTCAATTATTTGAAGTTATTAAATTTTAGATTATTTTATATTGGTTATAGGACCAAGCTCGTACAAATGTTGTGGTACATCCTGCTATTGGGTTTGTTGTGGAGGATATATTCTCAACGGATATTCAATTTGCATCCCAGGAAGAAGCATTAGATTGGTGCAGAGAAGTTGGAAGGCGACATAATATTGTCATGCCCCGATCCCAAAATACGTAGGACTAGGAACACGTAAGCATGCCAGCCGTATGTATATGGCAACTCCAATATTTGGATACCATAATACACACGTACACTGTAATATGAATATAAAATCACATGTGGTATAAATATAGTGTCGCAAGTCACAGATATACTAATCTCATCCACACAATAAGTCACAAAAAGAAAATAATAAAACTAGAATAATGAGTCTGAATAATCCAAAATAATAGTCGGGTGGAGACAAATTCACTACCAATGACTATACCAATACTAAAATGGGAGAGGGATATAAAATCTCCAATATAAAATAAGGTGATAATAGAAGTGTATCAGCGAAGCGATCCCTCGCTAGAGATAATCACTGATGCTCAGAAGCTAAGACCTCCTCGAAAGAGATAAGTGGTAAGTCCTGATCCGTGCTCCTGCGAATAGTCATGAACATCTACACCTGGAAAGGGACCAGGTCCTCAGAAGGACGTAACAAGATGCATAGAAGCAAGCCAATTTGAATACAGTAAACATGCATAATGTTTGAAAATATATAAATACGCTGTACAAGGCAATCTATATGAATGCAAATGAGTACAATTTTTTGACGTATGGGCAAGGGTAGGCTACTCGATCTAAACCTCACAACTCACATACCCGTCTAGAATATCAGAAATCGATATACCGCGGGGGTAGCGACCAGTACGACACACTTCCATAGTGCGAGCTAGATACTACGGTTTACCAGAGTGGTTAAAGCCCATACGCCTACTGATTGTCCTCTCATGATACTAAGTGTCATGTGTGTGTCAACATATCTAATATATAGTAATGACTGAAAGAAACTACACATGCAATGAATATACAAAAATGCAATGAATATACAAAAATATAATAAGCATGCAAAGTACTGTAAACAATTTGGCAAGGTATCTTGCCTGGAAGAAAGCTGCAAGGTGTAACGTCCAGAAGTCAAGCACACAGGATCAGAAGCTACGGCCTCAGAATGAATGTCTTCGGATGATGAAATAAATATAACCAACGTTCCCAGAATAAGCGAGATAGCTAGAAAATACTACATTTTCGTCCAATTTGGACACAGGGGCAAAACGATAATTTTGGATCAAAGCGGGGTCCACATATGGCCCACTTTGCACCGAAAAGCATGTCGGGGGTAAAGATCTCTAAATGGGACAATTTATAAGTAAAACTAATGCTAAACGTCAATACAAACTCAATGGTACGTCCAATTTTGGATTTCAGTGAGTCGTACACAAATTCGTCCAAAAAGTCAACCGTAGGGCCCGCCAATAGGCGACATGGTCAACTGTCTCAGAATTACGTGAAAATTGGATCACAGGACCAGCGCGATACCACGAGTCCAATGGCGTAAGTTTTGTCGTATTCTGACGAGCGTGCACTAATGTGCAGTATTTTTACAAAAGTTGTGATACGGAAAATTTCTGCGGATACGGGCTGATTCCGACGCGCACACGCGTCCAAATCAGTTTTCGCGAAAGCCCACACGTCTGGGTATACCGCGCGCACCTTTTGGTACACTTAGTACACGAGGGGGTGGTCCCGTTTGGCGGGGCACACTTCGTATCGCAATTTTTAGAATTTAGGAAAAAGTATATTTTCGGGGTTTTCTAACTGATTTAATTCTACACACAACAATTAATAAATTATTGTATTTGACAGGAAATAAACTAGGTTAACTGGTCTTCGCATACCAAAAAGAAAAACTGAATTCGGATCTCTGTGGTGGGAGATACGAGTTCGTGAACATAGGTCATCTCAACAGAATTTTCTGAGATTAAATGTCGTAATTTTTTATCGACTTGGCGTCATATTTTGCCTAGGTTTGCGCGCTGTTCGAGATCAACTAATATACAATATGGGAAGGGGGATAGGTCGTGAACATACCGGTGAAGACAGGGTCGAGTTTGGTTGAGCGACGGTATGGAAAACGAGGCTTGAACAGGGGTAAGTCGTTGTGCAGTTGCTGTGTATTCTGGTCGCGGCGCGCGGTTGACGCAGCCGTGCTCTGCGGTGAACGACGATGGTGTCGCGGCGGCGGCGCTCAGGGTCGAGGTGGTTTAGAGGCGTTAGGGTTTTAGGGTTTTACTGTTATATAATATATATATATATATATATATATATATATATATATATATATATATATATATATATATAGAGAGAGAGAGAGAGAGAGAGAATCAGAAAAGGGGGGTGCCTCGCGCGGGCGGCGCTGGGATCGCAGCTGCTGCTGCTTTTGGCTTTAAAGCGGGTAGCGGGTTTGTAATGGGTGTGGGTTGGTATTGGGTTAGGGTTTGCTAAGGGTTTAGGTTTATTAGTCTAGTTTTTCTAATTCTTTTTCTTTCTTTTTCTTTTATTCCTTTTTTTTCTTTTTCTTTTCTATTCTTTTATTCTTTTCCATTTCTATTTTTATTTCTAATTCTTTTTCTTATTAATTAATATTACTACTATTATTATTATAACTAATTATTATTATTATTACTATTTCTATAATTATTATTATTAACATTATTAACATTATTATTATAATTATACTATTTATTACTATTTCTTTTATTCTGTTCTATTAATAACTTTATATATATAAATATATATATTTACCTATATATATATATATATATATATATATATATATATATATATATATATATATATAATTCGAGAAATTTATATTGGTGCATTGAATAAATCTATCAACTGTCCACAAGGTCTCCTACATAAAAATAATTAAGGAAATTTTATAATTGCTCCATAAATCCTCTATTGCATAATCACCTTGAAATAAAAATTAAATAAATTTTATTTTCTCTAATTAGCTACTAATTACTATAATTTAGTTAATTAATTAAAATAATTAATATGGTTTGAAAATTAGGGGTTTTATATTCTACCCAACTTACAAAAATTTTGTCCTCGAAATTGACACTAACCCATATTCATAATAATCACTATAGCTATTACACTACATGGCTATCTAGCAGTGCTTCCTAAAAGTCATGGTCTGTCATTCTAACACTTCTTATTTATTGTCCATACACTATCATATTATCCTCTAACTCATCTACACTACCCAACTTACAAGAGTTCTACTAGTAGTCACTGTCTCTTGAGGCTATTGTCTAGGTTGTAAGACGAATATATTTATTGGGTCGAGAATCTTGGGGTACTTGTCTTGAATCTCACAACAATAATTTTTCTTTGTAACTGTCAAGTATCGTAGTCTAATACTGCTATGCCACCTGACCAATATGTCTGCAATACTTCGACTACTCTACTACAACGGTCTAGCTGCAACTGTCGCTACTTTGCCAGCGATTTGTCATAGTTGTCAGTTCGTAACAAGTGCCTTCAACTCTTTCCTAGACATAGTCTAAGTTTTAGGGCAACACCTTAGGTCTTGACTAACTTTATAAAACTATTAGGAGTATGAACTATTTCAATAAGCTAACAGATTCCTATTGGACTAAATGATGCTACTTAAGGGTTAAATTAATAAAAGAATACAGATATTGCTATAGTGCATATATATATAAGGGTTATCGTTATGAACTCATCTTTTAGTTATTAATTATTTACTAGACCATTTATGTTTTAACTAACAAAACTAAGGGTGAGGTTGAAGTAATCAAACAATTCCTAATGGCACGAAAGATACGATTATGATAGGAAGAGTTCAGCACGATATAAGGGATGAAGGTAGAAGAGAAGATGAGCCACCCAAGGGGGCGAGATGGTGATATGGAAAGAATACTACTACTGCTACTCGCGTCATCTATTAGTATCGCGTGTATGCCATCTGGGTAGAATATCAATATATCCTCATATCTGCTAAACTACAATATATATAATTCTACGTCTATTATGCTCCTAAGATCTCGTGTCACAATGGGGTCATGAGTATAAAATGACACATATAACTAAGGTTGTACCTGTATCTACGACTTCCTGTGTCTGCTCTCCTATATTTGTCATAATGAGTGCTTAGCCTATGGGGTATATCTAGTACTATTCGTGTATCAAACTTATACTAAGCACGAACGTTCGTCTTTTCGAAATAGGGGAAGATAAAAAACAACAATAAAGAACTCAAGGAGGAGGTGATAGAATACAAGTACGGGATTAAAAGGGATTAAAGGATTCAAAGGGAGTTGCCAAGGCAGTTGTGGATTGAACCTTATTTTGGTAAATTCCTATTCGCATGTTCACATCAGAACAGTTATGTACCTGACATGACATGCTCTGACCAGTCTAGAGGGCAAGTATATTTGTCTAACAAGTTGAGTCAACTATATCTCAATCCACATAAAGTAGTGATACAAAGAGCGAACCAAGTGCACTACGGTTGATCAGACCATAATACACTGATTCTGATTTAGACAATGTATTAGTGTGGGCCCCCAATAATACATATGTCATGAACAAGCTCAATACAAGAATAAGCTTGCAAAACTAGGCTATAATAGCAGCATAAGTGTAAACCCCCTCATTTATTTCTATAGATAGTCTGGTATGGGTTAGAAAATTTTGGTTTAGCAGCAGATGATTGAGGTTTAGAAGTAAGGTTACAGATGTCTGATTTATAATTAAATCCTTGGTGCGTCCTACCGTTGTTGAAATATTCAGAGCCCAACATCAGCCCATAAATTCTAACGAGTTATTGCATTCTTGACTTGACACGCCAATTTAGGCGCTGGACTTTTCCGTCACTCAAAATCAAAATTGCTTGTGCTCTAATTTAATTGTACAACTTTCCGTACCCAAACTCTATTATTTAATCATGTGTCATACACCTGTGTCGTTGCCATCAATTTTTAGACATCAACTCAACCCGTTGAGCCGGACCAATTAAAGGGTCCAAGACTGACACCAAGCCTACACCATTCATGACCTTTGTGTCTCTCCCAATTGAGATCTCATGTGCCCCCATTTTATTTAAGAGCACATGACAATTTATTCTAATAAAATTAGGGATACCAACTTTGACTAATCCTATTTTTATCCCAATTTAATTCCAATGCCCCTTTAATTAAGCCTATGCAAAATGCACAACACCCCCTCACCCTACAAAATACCAAACATCATTTCTCCCGCAAATTTTGCATTATTTCATGTGTTTGTGCAAAGACCCAAAATTAAGGGGCTTATTTGCAAATGTTGTAATATGTGTCATAACCTCATTGGTCAAGACCAAATGAACAAGCCCCCTCTTCTTTGACCGGTCAAGCCCCTCCCCACTCTCTCTCCTTTGGATGAGGAATTTTTCTCCATATGAAATCTTCACCATCCATTTGAATTGGGCTCATCCACACCACACAACCCCCACACAACTCCCTATAAAATGTCTCCATCACCACACTCTTCCCCATGCCGGCCCTAATCCCCAAACCTAGAGAACAAAACCCTCTCTCTCCTCCCTCTTCTACATATACAGCCGATCACTTCTCTTCTTCTTCCTTTCTTCTTCTCCTTCTTCCTTTCTTCTTCTTCTTCCTTGAAGAACCACCACTACCCGGCCGAGATTCCCCCTCCGACCACCGACTGCTGACCACTACCTTGCTCCAGCCAGCTTCCTCCCCACCACCATTGCCACGAGCCACACCACTCCGGCCGACTTCTCCACCACCGCACACCAACGCCACCACCACATCCGCCATTACCACCACCTCCACACGGCTTTACCTTCACCCGACCGGACTTCCTCCATTCTCCGGTGAGCTACCACCACCGTGGCTGTACTCCACCACCGCCATTCCTCCAGTCTCCAGCACAACTACCCTCACCACCTCTGCTGACCCCCACGGCCATCCACCGTCGCGATAGTAGTCGGAGTCGAGCCCACGACGAGCAGCCGAGCCACCTCTACTTCGTTATCATCATCGTCGATACCCCCTCGAGCTATTCTCCGGCCACCCATACCTTCATACTCCGGCCAACCTCCACACGACGGCCATCCACCCAGTCGAGCTCCGCCCGCTCCACCACCCGTCGACCCGCCTCATCACCATCACCATCACCATCACCATCACGAACCTCCTCTCCTCATCATCTTCTCCACGCAGCAACCCCCCCCGGCCAACTGCCACGGCGACTTCTCCATCCCACTGCGACAGCCTCCACTACTCTTCACCTCCAGCCCGTCACCACACCCCGCCACGTCCACCAGCCTCGAACGGCCTCACGCGACCTTCCTCCACCACCAGCATCAGCACTCTCCACTACCAACATCATCATCCTTATCACCATCAACACCCACACCATCTCAACCTCCCCCTCCGGCGAGACTCGCCACCCGCCGTCGACCACAGCGACCGGTCAGCACCACCACCACTTCGCCGAGGTGAATACTCTCACCCCTCCCCTTGTATATTTGTATGTTGTTTATGGTTGCATGGAATTTAGTTAGGGCTATGGATAATACATGAGTTTTTGTTGAATGCATGTTATAACATGCATTTATATGGTATGTGAATTTATTGATATTATGGAATTGATGTTATAGAGTATATACATTGAGGCTTGGGAATTTTAGGTTTATCGGGAGTAAGGTTACATATATGCTAGGCCTGATGATTTAGGGTGCTGCTCTAATTAATTTATGCATATTGATTATTGTGATGAGCAAATTTAAAGTGTTGAAAAATGATACTATGATTTATCATCAAGGAGCAGGTATTTTATCGTGAGATGGTGTGCGATATCAAACCATTAATCTGTGATTGAGGGCTGATAATAATAATAAATTTAATAAAGGAGAAGTTTTATTGTGAGATAATAATGGTTGTATATAATTGAGGGTTTAAATAAATAAATTAATTATTTACTTCGAGGATGATAGTAAATGTACATGTTAACGTCCGTGAACACTGAGGTAAAATCTGAGGATTAATCATACATGAAATACTGATAAACACCGGGATGAATATAGTAGGATGGAGGATTTGTTTGATGATTATGTACCGAAGATTAATTGGATTAGATGTAACATACCCTTAGTCAACCGTGGTCAACCCTGTAGCTTCGTGTCCATGTGAGTTGTAACTAAGTTTGAACATATGTTAGACGTGTGTCACATCTTATTTCAGCTTCGTGATAGTTTATTGATTGAGCTTGTATCTCGACTCTAGGTACTACGGGACTCGCGGATTGGACGTTGTACCGGATCCCCGTCATCAGCAGCCGGACGCAGGCAAGTGTACCTTGCTATCCTATATTTTAGTTATCAGATATTTATTATTTTATTATGTGCATTGTGCGCGAGTTTGATTAGAATCATTACTCCGCGTCCGGGTCAAAACCGGGTGCAGACGTTCGTCGGTAATATCTGGTAACAAGTGTTAGATGTTTGTAACACCTTGATGTACGTACCTGTGTATATCATAACCCTAGGATACGTCCATACACTGTTATAGTGCCATATTTCCTATATCCTGATACTGACATCATGACCGGAGACTGGGATGACCTTAGGGTCGCGTCTGTTGATAGTTATTTATGTGTGACGAGACTGTTAGATAGAGGTTCAGGTTCAACGCACAATCGTTGACCGCTTGGGATGGAAAAGACAGTTACTAGACGTTTGGGCTCCTCTGCACGCCCTTATATATGTATATGTACTATTTCTGTAGTGGTCATGTATCTAGAGGAGTTGTATCACCCGTGTGACTCTTTGCCCGGAGCTGCGGTACGTCCCGTGTGTTTTCGTGTCCGGAGCTACGGTTTTATTTTGGACAGCCCACGCGTCGAACATTGTCTTCAAACTGTGTCTCACTAGGTGGTTATGCTAGATTACACCATCGTTGCACTTGTACTTTCTGTTATACTTGGCATGCTGTATTTTGTACCTTGCTACGTCCCTCTGAGGACCTGGTCCCCTGCAAGTTTTGCAGCATAGACGATTACGGAGCATTTGGAGTTGCTGATGGAGTTGTTTGTCTTGCAAGCATTGGTACCAGGTACTCAGATTATTTCTACCGGCATTATGGTTACTTTATATTGTTTACTCATCTGCTGTTGTAGCCTAGTTTTTATAGACTTATATTTTTCTCGAGTCTATTCAAGTTTGTGTGTTATTGGACGGCCGACTTTAGCACATGTAGCTCTTTCTTGTATATTGTTGTTCATTGTGGATTGAGACGTAGATGTTTATATTTACTGGATTATTTAGATAGTGACCATTGTTATTACAGCTTATACGTATTCGAGTTAGACCAGAGTCTGGTCGAATACGTAGCTGGCGTGTCGCGTATTCCTGGTCCTACGTATTTTGGGACTGGGACGTAACAATAAGTCGAGGTAGTAAAAGAATATAAGTACGCTTGATTATGATGGAGGAAGGTACAGAAAAATTTAAGTTCACCTAAAAGATCGGTATTGTACCTCTACAGTTGCCATACTAATTTCTTGTCTAAGTCTAAAGTTAACCAAATGGGTGTATGGGCCTCTAATTTCTATAGTCTAGATAAACACTAAAGTTCTAAAGTCTAGATAAACACTATCTTCTTATGCAAGCCTATAGTTGGTGTCATTCATTTATATTTCATTAATGAGGTTAATGAGGCAACAGGACTATGTGTTACTAGGTTATAAGGCATACTACCAAACTTACGAAAATTTAACTAATAGTGTTATTGAATACTAGACTGTTTATACCTAGTACAAGGCACATTTCTAACCCCTATTAAGCACGAAGAAAAGATTGACGTTGAGAAGGGATCAAGCAAGATGCAATGCAAGCAATCAAATGAGAATGCGAAACAAATCAAGGGAGATGATTAAATAAGTGGATGAGATCCTATATTGTAATCTTATGCGCAGGCTTGCTCGGTACAGTAACGTAACCGAGACAATATGCTCTCGACCTGCATGGGCCACCACAAAAATATGTCACGCCCCAGTCCCAAAATACGTAGGACTAGGAACACGTAAGCATGCCAGCCGTATGTATATGGCAACTCTAATATTTGGATACCATAATACACACGTACGCTATAATATGAATATAAACTCACATATGGTATAAATATAGTATCGCAAGTCACAAATATACTAATCTCATCCACACAACAAGTCACAAAAAGAAAATAACAAAACTAGAATAATGAGTCTGAATAATCCAAAATAATAGTCGGGTGGAGACAAATCCACTACTAATGACTATACCAATACTAAAATGAGAGAGGGATATGAAATCTCCAATATTAAATAAGGTAATGATAGAAGTGTATCAGCGAAGCGATCCCTCGCTAGAGATAATCACTGATGCTCAGAAGGTAAGACCTCCTCGAAAGAGATAAGTGGTAAGTCCTGATCCGTGCTCCTGCAAATAGTCATGAACATCTACACTTGGAAAGGGACCAGGTCCTCAGAGGGACGTAACAAGATACATAGAAGCAAGCCAATTTGAATACAGTAAACATACATAATGTTTGAAAATATATAAGTACGTTGTACAAGACAATCTATATGAATGCAAATGAGGATAATTTTTTGACGTATGGGCAAGGGTAGGCTACTCGATCTAAGCCTCACAACTCACACACCCGTCTAGAATATCAGAAATTGACATATCGCGGGGGTAGCGACCAGCGTGTGACTCCAGAAATCGACATACCGTGGGGGTAGCAACCAGCGCGACACACTCCCGTAGTGCGAGCTAGATACTACGGTTTACCAGAGTGGTTAAAGCCCAGACGCCTACTGATTGTCCTTTCATGATACTAAGTGTCATGTGTGTGTCAACATATCTAAAATATAGTAATAACTGAAAGAAACTACACATGCAATAAATATACAGAAATACAATAAATATACAGAAATATAATAAGCATGCAAAGTAGTGTAAATAATTTGGCAAGGTATCTTGCTTGGAAGAAAGCTGCAAGGTGTAACGTCCAGAAGCTAAGCACACAGGATCAGAAGCTACGGCCTCAGAATGAACGTCTTCGGATGCTGAAATAAATATCACCAACATTCCCAGAATAAGCGAGATAGCTAGAAAATACTACCCTTTCGTCCAATTTGGACACAGGGGCAAAACGGTAATTTCGGATCAAAGCGGGTCCACATGTGGCCCACTTTGACTAAAAAGCGTGCCGGAGGCAAATATCTCTAAATGGGACAAATTATAGGTCAAACCAATTCTAAACGTCAATACGAACTCAACGGTACGTCCAATTTTGGATTCCGGTGAGTCGTACACAAATTTGCCCAAAAAGTCAACCGTGGGGCCCGCCAATAGGCGACATGGTCAACTGTCTCAGAATTACGTAAAAATTGGATCACAGGACCAGCGTGATACCACGAGTCCAGTGGTGTAAGTTTTATCGCATTCTGACAAGCGTACACTAAATGCACAAGATTTTTGCAAAAGTTGCGATACGAAAAATTTCTGCAAATACGGGCTGATTTCGACGAGCACACGCGTCCAAATCAGTTTCCGCGAAAGCCCACACGTCTGGGTATACTGCGCGCACCTTTTGGTATATTTGGTACACGATGGGGCAGTCCCGTTTGGTGGGGCACGCTCCGTATCATAATTTTTAGAATTTGGAAATAAGTATGTTTTCGGAATTTTCTAACTGATTTAATTCTACACACAGTAATTAATAAATTATTATATTTAATAGAAAATAAACTAGGTTAAGTGGTCTTCGCATACCAAAAAAAAACCAAATTCGGATCTCTGTGGTGGGAGATACGAGTTCGTGAACATAGGTCATCGCAACAGAATTTTCTGAGATTAAATGTCGTGATTTTTCATCAACTTGGCGTCAATTTTCGCCTATGTTTGCGTGCTGTTCGAGGTCAACTAACATACAATATGGGAAGGGGGATAGGTCATGAACATATCGATGAAGACGGGGTCGAGTTTGGTTGAGCGACGGCGCAAAAAACGAGGTTTGAACAGGGGTAAGTCGTTGTGCAGTTGCTGTGTATTCTGGTCGCGGCGTGCGGTTGACGCGACCGTGCTCGACGGTGAACGGCGGTGGTGTCGCGGCGGCGGCGCTCTGGGTCGAGGTGGTTTAGAGGCATTAGGGTTTTAGGGTTTTACTGTTATATATATATATATATATATATATATATATATATATATATATATAGAGAGAGAGAGAGAGAGAGAGAGAGAGAGAGAGAATCAGAAAAGGGGGGAGGGGGTGCCTCGCGCGGGTGGCGTTGGGATCGCAATTGCTACTGCTTTTGGCTTTAAAGCGGGTAGCGGGTTTGTAATGGTTGTGGGTTGGTATTGGGTTAGGGTTTGCTAAGGGTTTAGGTTTATTAGTCTAGTTTTTCTAATTCTTTTTCTTTTATTCCTTTTTTTTTCTTTTTCTTTTCTATTCTTTTATTCTTTTCCATTTCCATTTCTATTTTTATTTCTAATTCTTTTTCTTATTAATTAATATTACTACTATTATTGTTATAATTAATTATTATTATAACTAATTATTATTATTATTACTATTTCTATAATTATTATTACTATTATTATACTATTTATTACTATTTCTTTTATTCTTTTTTATTAATAACTTTATATATATAAATATATATATTTACCTATATATATATATATATATAATTCGAGGAATTTACATTGGTGCATACAATAAATCTATCAACTGTCCATAGGGTCTCCTACATAAAAATAATTAAGAAAAATTTATAATTGCTCCATAAATCCTCTATTGCACAATCACCTTGAAATAAAAATTAAATAAATTCTATTTCCTCTAATTAGCTACTAATTACTATAATTTAATTAATTAATTAAAATTATTAATATGGTTTAAAAATTAGGGGTTTTACAAATATAGTCATTGTCATTGCAAGATCCATCAGATCTCGGCCGGGCCAAAAATATGTAGAGCTGGGCTGCGAAAGAGGAGGTGTGTTCAGGGAGCATCATAAAAAAATGGTGTTGTTAAAAAAAAATCTTCAAGAAAAACGTCGGAACGAGAAAATATGGTTGTCCATTTAAGTTGTTGATTGTAAAAGTAGAAGATGTGAAGTGGATAATCAAAGTTAAGAATGGAATACACAATCATCCTATTCCAGAGACACATATGGGTCATGCCTACGTGGAACGATTGAAGGAGGATGAAAGAAAGTTGGTTGAAGAAATGTTCCTTTTCGGAGTTGCACTGAAACAAATTTATTTTACCGTGCGACAAAAAGAAGATGGGAAGAAGTCAACCATGAGGACGATCTATAATAGTTTGGCGAGAGCAAAATGTAATAGCATGAAAGAAAGAATGGCGATGCAACAAGTATTGAAGTTGCTTGGGGAGCATCACTACGTGGAGTACCATAGAAGACATCCACAAACTGATGAACTTCTTTTATTGGCCCTTGATTGCACACACTTGGCTCGATCCTTCGCAGATGTGTTGGCCCTTGATTGTACATATAAGACCAACAAGTTCAAGATGTCTTTTTTTTACATTATTGGGTTTACGTCTACAGGAAAAATATTTTCAGTTGCTTTTTGTTCTATGAAGAGTGAGACAGTAGAGGATTACACTTGGGTGTTGAGGAAACTACAATCCCTTTACACATAATACAAAGAGCCCTCTGTTTTTGTTACCGATAGAGAATATGCACTGATAAATGCTATTGATATTATATTTCCTCATGTGCATAGACTACTATGCACTTGGCATATAAATCGAAATATCCAAGCTCAATGTAAGAAGAAATTTAAAAATGTGGACGGTAAAGTCGACATGGTTCGCTTCGAAAAATTCTACAGTAATTGGAGTCTTGTATGACAAGCAAGTACTACAGACAGCTACGACACAGCATGATACATGTTCGAACAAAAGTGGGAGACGAGTAACCTGACATGCATATCTTATATCAAAGATACTTAGCTAGAACCACATAAAGAATAATTCGTCTTAGCATGGACGAACATGGTGAAGCATTATGGCATAATCACTACGAACAGGGTCGAAGGATCACACTCAAGTTTAAAAAGATATCTACGGTCATCGGTCGGTAATTTTGTCTCTGTTTGGCAATTGATTCATTTGATGATTATTTCCACGATGAATGAGATTGTATCATCATTTGAGATGAGCCTCAATATTGCAAAGCATGAATACAAGCATGAACACCTCTTGGATGGTTTAATCCATGTAGTATCTCACAAGGCCTTGGGCTTATTGTTTGAGAAGATTGGTAGGTCAAAGTCGGTTGGTTATGATCCCGAGGTTTGCGGTTGTTCATATCGACATTCACTCGGCCTTCCTTGTGCACATGAGATTAACGAATATCGTCGTCAATCGATACCTATTCCAATAGATGTTTGATCAACGTTGGAGATAGCTGTCGATAATGCCGACGGTGGAAGTTCACGATAATTTTTTTTCTTTGCCACAAGTGAAACTCCTACACGCAAGGTGGTGTGTCGCATCGAAACCAAAGAGAAGCTCCATTGAGGTTAAAATCCAAAAAATTATAGTTCTGACAGTAACTCGATTGCAAGAGCCATATGTTGTTCAAACTCCTAAGGGAAGACCACACTCAAGAATGAGTAGAGCAAAAAAGAAGGAGATGGAGTCAACTAAAAGAGATCCATCCTTGTTTGAACATATTGAACACAATTTAGAGCAAGTTGAGATAAAGTCGGTTATCGAAAGTGTGGTATTTTTGTAGAAAAAGAGTAAGCTTACTATTCGAAGGGGGAAGAAACAGAAAATGAACGATGCAGTCACGGCGGAGGGTTTAGATAACTTCTTTGATTCATATAGTCCATACATTCTAAATTTTCTACCTGAGATATGGGATTTTATTTGGTCTATTGTTGATGTTGTAAACACCCTAAATTTTTAAGAATAATTTTAGAATAAGTTATTTCGTTTTTGGATTTTCTGGAAATTAAAACCAAGATGAGTGTGATTTAAAGAATTTTTTAAGTGTGCCAGAGGGTGTTAAAATATTCTGGAAGTAAAAATTTATTGTGTATAATGGAGAACCGGACGCATGGCATTTTTCGGTGAATTTATTGGACACCGGAGCAACGAATCGAGGACCAAAAGCTATAGAATTGTGAACCGAACCCAAACGGAGCCCGAACCAAACCAACCCGAAACCCGCAGGTGAAACCCTAGCTGCCGGAGTTCCTGTAGCAGCTATAAAGAGGCTGCCTCGACATCCGTGCTGCCCTCTTCTCCAACTACCAGCCGCCACCGAAACCCTAGTTTCACCCCAGCGCCCGTGTCCATCCCCCCAGCGCCCGTGTCGATCCCCCCAGCGCCGCGCGTCCATTCCCATCCGCCGCTGAACCGACCAACCCCGCCGCCACTTCACAGCAAGCCTCGACTCTTCGATCCGCCGCTGAACCGCAGACCCCCATCCGCTCGTCGACCACCGCCGCAGGGCCCAGCGACCCCGAGCGCGGCTTCACCCCGCCGCCGAGTTCGCCCAGCGACCCCGAGCGCGGCTTCACCCCGCCGCCGAGTTCGCCCAGCAACCCCGAGCGCGGCTTCACTCCTCCGCCGCGAGCACAGCGACCATGAGCGCAACTCCTCCGCCTCACAGCGTCTCCGCGGACACGAGACGCGAGCAGCAGCGCGCAAGGACACGACCAGGACACAGATTTGACTCTCGGTCACGTGAAAAACAGAATTCACGGAGCCCTGTTCAGGTACCGTTTTCTCCCTCGTCGTAACTCTGATTTCGATTCCGTCAGTTGCTATGCGTAGACTGTATAACCCTCTCGGTGCCCGTGCAACTCGCTCGGTGCATCGCGTCCTGTAGTGATCGTACACCGCGATCCAAAAACAGGAAAAATAACGCCCTGTTTCACCCCGAAACTGAGTCCGCCCCGCCAATCGGGACGACTTGGTCGCACGCGGTCTTTACCGAACTGTGCGCGACGTTGATACGGTCGTGTGGGATTTTGCAGAAGTCGATTCGGAGGTGCGTGCACCCCGGAATCAACGCGTATCCGCCAACAACACCCTGTATCCGTCCTTTCTGGAATGTGCTGTAACTTCGTGTACACACGTCGGATCGAGACGAAACTTGTGCCATCGGACTCGTAGCAATACGTTGGTCCTGTGACCCAAGTTTGGTCCGATTCCGAGAACGTTGACAAAATCACGTATCGTGGGCCCCACAGGCTCCACTTGACGGGTGATTTTGAGATCGGCTCATCGGAATCCAATTCTGGAAGTTCCGTTGGGTTCGTATCATCGTTACTGACTTGTAGACACTGAGTTTACAGAATTTGGAGACCTTTGACCCAGACACGCTTTTCGGTGCAAAGTGGGCCACATGTGGAACCCGCTTTGGCCCGGAAATGACCTTTTTGCCCCTGTGTCCAAATTGGACGTAAGGACAGGCATTTCTAGCAGTTTGATATCTTCTGAGACGGTTGGTGATATTTATTACAGCGTTTGGAGTAGCACCTACCGGATCCACTGATACAGGGACAGTTGTTGATATTCGGACATCAGGCAAGTGTACCTTGCCAAACTCTGCAGCTTAGTTATCTATTTTCCTTGCTTTTATATATTACTGTACATGCTCAACCTAGGACCGTGTGACGTACTTAGCGTCCGATGAGTAGTCGGGTGCCGACACTGTACGCAGTGTTGGGTACGGTCATCTAGAGATGGACATTCGTGACACATTATATTCTCGTACTTGTCTTATCGAGTACCTATGGCCCAGGACACTTGACACTATTCATGAGACAGGATTTTCCCGAGATATTCGTGGTGATTCTGTATAGGATACAGGACATGGACATTATATTCTTAGATACTTTATGACTTGTTGCATTTAGCTATGATCGCGCTTGACATGGGCATGAGACGTTATGGTCATGATATGCGTGGTTACATTGGGTGGGGAGAGACACACAGGCTACAGGCTGTTTATATATATATCTTCTATTATTGAGAGGTCGTAGACTCTCGTAGCAGAGCTAGACCCACTACCGGTTATTACCGCTACCGGCTCCCCGACACAGAGCTTGTAGTGGCTCAGCCTGAGACTAGTGCTGCTCTCACTTGCATTTACACTTAGATGGTTACATATTTACCCCATTGTTTCATTTAGTTATTTATTTGCTGCACTGTTTATTTATTTATTGGCATGAGCTTTCTTGTACCTTGCTATGTCCCCTGAGGACCTGGATCCGGATTTTGTCCCCAGATTTTGCAGACGAGGTTTATCCCGAGATATACGGGACCAGAGCAGGAGCTGATCCAGGAGTTGTACCACCATCCGAGGACGAGGTCTTAGCTGAAGATTTCTCTTGAGCATCCATGTTCATGCTCAGTTTTTATTATTTATTTCAGTCATTTACTTTCTGGTCTGTTGAACCATTGTACTAGATATTTATCGGGTTGTTCCCCGAAGTACTTTGTGAGACTTGCTGATGATTTACATTCCTTATTTATTCTGTGGATCATATTTTATATCTTGTGTGGATGGGATTAGTTGTGCCATGATTTTCGTAGACTGGTTTTACAGCTTAAGTATGCCCTGATGGATCCTTTATATCAAGTTGGTCCATCGGTGCGTACTGCTGGCCATTGACACGCGTCCGATCCAACGGTATTTTGGGACTGGGGCGTGACAGATGTTCCTAAGGATGGCCATTGTAGATATCATGCACTAGCAAAACATCTAGGCTATTCAGTTGAAGCAGGATGGAGACATGTTAGGGAAGAGCTGTACGAGGAGTTGGAGTCTCGTCTACCCTTCTATAGACAGATACTCGGCGAAGAAATTGTTGGAGATTTGTTGGCAAGTATACCTTGTACGAAAATAGTTACCGAACCAGACCATTACATGGATGTCCCGCCTGCTGCATACGTATTCTCTAATAGGTATAAGATACCTATTGTAATTATCTCACAAGGCATTAACAATACTTTTTTTCCAATGTGCGCTTCCCCGGCCGAACACAGACTATCCAATTTATGTTCGATAGGGCTTGTCGGACAACACTTTGTCATCCCAAGGTTGATCGATCATTCTCCTATTCCTCCACGTTCTACGCTATGGTATAAACACGCACCAGAGGAAGCGATCGCATGGACGATACCCTACACGGATGCAATTGCTGGATATAAGAAGATGATGAAGATGGAGGATCCAATAATCTTGCCGAATGACTACTTTGATATTCTAATCGATTGATTCATCTTATACTGTATGTTGTACAATGAGCCATGTATGTTGAACTGTATATTGAACTGTATGTTGTGCAATGAGCACTGTATGTTGAACTGTATATTGAATTGTATGTTTGTGCAATGAGCCATGTATGTTGAACTGTATATTGAACTGTATGTTGTGCAATGAAAGAAATCTGTATAAAACTAGAACTGTATATTGAACTGTCTATTTTATATAAAAGTAGGACTGTCAGGATTTTGACAGTTCCACAAGAAATGAGGACTATCAAAATTTTGACAGTCCTAATTTTAACCCACTGTCTCCACCTTTATATGTAAAATTAGGACTGTCACAATCTGCACAGTTGTAAAACCCCTAATTCTAAAAGCCGTATTAATTTTTTATTATTAATTATTTAATTTATTTATAGTAATTATGAGCTAAATAGAGAAAATATATTTTATTTAATTTTTATTTGAGGTGTTTGTGCATTTAGGGGATTTATGGAGCCATTATAAATTTTTTCTAATTTATTCCATGTAGGAGACCCTTTGGACAGTTGCTAGCTTAATGGTATACACAAATATATTTTTTAGAATTATATATATATATATATATATATATATATATATATATATATATATATATATATATATATATATATATATATATATAATATATATATATATATATATATATATATATATAATTAATTAATTAGAAAAGAAAAAGAAAGAAAAAGAAATAAGAAAAATGAATTAGAAAAAGAAAGAAAAGAAAAAAAATCCTATTGGATCTCTAAACCCAAAACCCAAACCCTATCCTTAAACCCACTACCCGTTTAGCCCTACCCGAACCCGCTAGAAAGAGAAATAACAGCAGCAGCTCACCACCGCCTCAAAACCACCCCCACCGCCTCTTCTCCTCTATATATTCTCATTCTTCCCAAACCCTAACCCTACTCCAATCTTTACCATTCTACCACGCCGCCGAGCCCTAGCCGCGCCGCCAGCCTCCGACCTAGCCTAGCCGCACCTGACCGCGCCGCCCAGCCGCCGCGTCGCCCGCCGACGACCACACAAACGCGACCGCGCACCGCAACATTTTGAAACAGCAACTTACCTGTGTTCCAACTCCGTTTTTCGTCTTTTCGCTCGACCAAACTCGACCCCGTCTTTGCCGGTACGTTCACCACCTATCCCTCTACAAATCTTGTATATTAGTTTACCTCGTACAATACGTAAACCTAGGCAAGCTAGGGTGTGGCGCTCGGCTGCGGCGTCGTCTGGGGGCGAGTCGCGGCGGGAACGGAGGGGACAGGCCGGCGGTGGCGTCGGTGAAGCACGGCGGCCGGGCGAGCTAGGGTAGCGGACTACGGAGGGTTCGGGTGGTCGGCTTCGAGTTCAGGGGGGTGAAGCTGCAGGTGAGGACAAGGGTGCTGGGGATGGCCGTAGGCGGCGAGGTGGCTGAGGGCGGTGGTGGTAGGTGGGGAAGGGTCGCCGGAGGGAGTAGAGTCGGTGCGGGGTTTGCCGGAGACGGTGGCTGGCCGGGCGGAGGCTGTGGGTGGATGGGCAGGGGTAGTGGCTGGTTTGTGAGGGTTTAGAGAAATAGGGTTTTTCTAGGTATTTGGGTTTGTGTGTGTAATAAATGTGATGTGAGGTATCCTTTATGTAGGTGAGAGAGGGGGGGGCTGCCTAAGGATTAGGCCGGCTGGTAGCATGCCTAGGGTTGTGTGAGGAGGCTCCATCATGATGAGGGGAGGGCTAGGATTAAATATAATTCAAATGTAGGGTCCTGATGGGTCCTCCAAAAATTTATGTAAGTACATGAAAATGGAGGAAAAAATTGTGATGGACTGGTCAAGGGAAGGGGGTCTCATTCTCCATGTGGTTAAACCAATGAGAGGGGGGCACCTCACTGCAAATTTGCAAAAAAAAAAACTGAACAATTAGGAAATTGCACAAAAGTTAAAATTGGAGATTTGATGTAACAAAACACCATATTTGGTGTTCTACATTGGGCTAGGATGGTGTATGGTATTTTGTCTGAGGCTTGTGGGTGTGTGTGTGGGTTTGGGTTGGAGTTGGGTCTAAATTGAATGAGGCTGGGTCACCATATTAATTAAATTAAAATTAATGCGCTAGATGTTATTTAATTAATTAAAAATAACCGGGGGGTCAAAATTGGGTGGCTCAAGCGTCATTGGCGTGGTAGGCTCAGGGTACAATAATGTCATGATCTGGGTTGGTCAATACGGGTTGGGTGGGTCTCAATTTCGATTGGAACGGACAACGAACGTAAATACGCAATTTATTTAATTTGCGTACGGACGTTTGCAACGACTTTTGTGCGACTAAAATTAGGCACAAAAATCAATATCCGGGGGTTGCTCAAGGTTCATTATGATAGGTTAGTATGTTTAGGCCAAGTGTATGGAATTTGTTTCAGGGTAACAGATAGTGTAGGGTCCTAAATATCGGGACAACGGTAAGGCATCCTAAGTAATAAAACACTGCACAATTATTTAATACTATGTAATAAATTCTAATTAGGAGCAAAACCCTAATCATGCTATCTAAGTTAATTAAAATAAAAAAAAATTGGTCTAGGGGGTTTACACCATATCCATGCGGCTGGCATGCTTATGTGTCCTAGTCCTACATATTTTGGGACTGGGGCGTGACATGTTTTTAGTGGTGGCCCATGCAGGTCAAGAGCATATTGTCTCGGTTACGTTACTGTACCGAGCAAGCCTGCAAATAGGATTAGAGTATAGGATCTCATCCATAATTGACTATGACATCCTCCTTCCAAACTATTCTATCTAAATAATCGCATCCTGCTTGATTCCTGTGTTTCCCTAATAGTTCCTTGAGTATAACCCTCCTAGAATATAGAAGTCCCTGTTGTTAGATAATAAGTAGGGTAACCTTCCTATTAAGAGTACAACTAGGATATTGACACACCACTAAGCTTAGAATACCTAATAAACCATAGCATCCCTTACCTGTAGATCACTTGACCATTACTCCTTGATGTATTTATGAAGACTTGAGAGTAGTATAGAAACTACTAGAGTTAGTTAAAAGTTTGGCCATATTGTTTGACCCTAGTATTGAGGAACCAATAGAAATTCATGGTTGAATATTAGTCCTAAACCAAACTTTCATAAGTGAGATAGTATCAAAGAACTATAAATCTAGCTTTTGCCTTAATATTAGCAAACAGGACATTAGGAAGCCAAGAGGAATAAAATACAACACTTCCCTTGATCATACCTTGAACCCAGATATTAGCATACCATATTTCCTTAGTGAACCATGATCTTATCAAGGGTATCCCTATTTAATTTTACATCTTGTTCCTCCAAAACCTTAGCGTTCGCTAATTGCGCGACGACTAAATTATGTTCTTCTTTTCTTCATCTTTCAACTCGTGCCACCTGACACTTCTGATTGTAGACCGAGTGATTTTATTCTATGTTAGGATATCTAGTTTGCTAAGATTATAGTTGGTACTCTTGAATTTTGAATATGTGATCGGTAGTTAGAACTTGACAGTTTAAGTTATCCTTGTAGATTGTGACATGATGATTATCCCTTAGTTTTAAATCGCGTAACTTGTACCACACCTTGATACAAGTTACATCCCCTTTCCCCTTAAAGGCTAGTAACTTTTCCATTTTTAGTATTAACACTTGTTCTATAAGACTATGATTAAGACTTGAGACGACCGTTACCTATATAATGCAATATGAGACCTTAATGAGTACCAAGATCTTTCCTCATATACCCTAATAAGAGTTTCTGCTTTATTTGCATATGCAAGATTATTTTATAGATTCCCCTTAAGACTGTCACAGTATTAGTTAATTATTTTAAGTTGGGTAGTACGCCACACAACCTAGTATCACATAGTCCTCTTGACTCCTTAATAAAGTATAATTAAATGATATTAATTGTATGCTAGCATAAGGAGATATTGTTTATCCAAACCATAAGAATTTAGAGGCCATACCCTATTTGGTCGACTAGCGACTTCGACAAGGAGTTAGTATGACAACTGTAGAGATTTTAGAGTCTTATTTCTTTTGTGAACTTGAATTATTTTGTAACATCTTTCATCATAATCTAGCGTATTTATATTTTCTGAACTACCTTGACTTATGCTGTTGTTACAGCCTAGTTTTGCAAGCTTATCCTTTATCGAGCTTGTTCATGACATATGTATTATTGGGGGGCCCACACTAATACATTTCAGAATCAGTGTATTATGGTCTAGCTAACCTTAGTGCGCTTGGTTCGCTCTTCTTATGACTACTTTACGTGGATTGAGATATATAGTAGTAGACGAATATACTTGCCTCTAGACATGTCTGAGCATATCGTATCGGTTACATAACTGTTCCAATATGAACATGCGAATAGAAATTTACCAAAATATGATTCAATCCACAACTGCCCTGACAACTCTCTTTTCGAATTCTTTAATCTCCTTGAACCTCGTATTTGTATTCTATTATCTTCCCCTTGAACTCTTTATTATTGTTTTCCATCTTCCCTTATTTCGAAAAGATGAAACCCCGTGCTTGGTATAAGTTTGACACACAGATATTACGAGATATACCCCATAGGCCAATCACATTACTTGATGATTACTTTTCGTAATTAAGGGTATATCATAGGTGATATATTTTGTGTAAACTTTAAGGACTGAATAACATGATTTAATAATTTGAGGAATAGTTTTCTTAGATGTATAGGCTATTGTGATAGATAGGTAAATTCTAAGTTGGGTAAAAATTGTATTATTAAACTTGAGGTGAATTCTTTTAGATTGCGATCAAGTAAGATTAGATAGAGAACCCTACCCTATTTTAATTTCGAGGATAGGACATTACGGTGTGGTGATCATCTTTATGTTCCAAATGGAGAGATTCGACATGAGCTGATGACAGAGGCTCATAGTTTGATATATTCTATTCATCCTGGAGGCACCAAGATGTATCGTGACTTACGACAACATTTTTGGTGGCATGGAATGAAAAGAGAGATAGCTCGCTTTGTAGCTAAATGTCTGGTATGTCAACAAGTAAAGGCGGAGCACCAGAGGACAACAGGATTATTGCAACCACTTTCGATTCCAGAGTGGAAGTGGGAGCACATCACTATGGACTTCATCACGGGTTTTCCTAAGAGTCCAAGTGGAAGAGATGCAGTATGGGTAATAGTGGACCGACTCACCAAGTCAGCCCATTTCTTACCTTTTAGAGTCGGCCAGTCTACAGAAGCTTTGGCTGACTTATATATGAGGCAGATCGTGAGATTGTACGGCATATCAGTCAGTATTGTATCAAACAGGGATTTATGCTTTACATCGCACTTTTGGAGGAGCATGCAAGGGAGTCTTGGAACTCGTCTGAAGTTCAGTACATCTTACCATCCGCAGACAGATGGGCAGTCAGAGCGTACTATTCAGACATTGGAGGATATATTGAGGGCTTGTATGTTAGACTTTGGAGTATCATGGGAGGACCACCTACATCTTGTGGAGTTTTTTACAACAATAGCTATCAAGCGAGTATCCAGATGGCTCCATTTGAAGTATTGTATGGAAGAAAGTGTAGGTCTCCTGTGTGTTGGAGTGACGTGGGAGAACGTCAGATTCTGGGACCAGAGTTGGTGGTCAACACCGTAGAGACAGTAAAGAAGATACAAGGACACTTGCGAGCAGCACAAGACAGGCAGAAGTAGTGGGCAGACCTTCATCGTCGTCCCTTGGAGTTTAAAGAGGGCGATCATGTCTTCTTAAGGATATCACCTACCAGAGGCACCATTCGATTCAAAGGACGTGGCAAGTTGAGTCCAAGGTATATTGGACCATTTGACGTGCTAGAGAGAGTGGGAGAAGTGGCATATCGACTTGCGCTACCACCTTTACTTGAGGGAGTACATGATGTATTCCATGTGTTACAGCTCAGGCGATATGTGGCAGATAGCAGTCATATTCTCGACCATTCGAAGATCATCATTGGGCCGAGCTTGTCAAATCAAGAGCAACCCGTGGGAATCCTTGATAGTTGAGAGAAAGTATTGAGGAACCAGTCTATTTCCTTGATTCGCGAGGCATGGAAGCATGGCGCGCCAGGAGAACCTACTTGGGAGCGCGAGGATGACATGCGCAAACGTTTTCCGAACCTATTCGCAGACTAAGGTATGAATTTACTTTGTTAATTTATACCTTATACCATCCTTGACTTTCTACCGTGGCTTAGTTTTAATTTCGAGGACGAAATTTTTATAAGTTGGGTAGAATATAAAACCCCTAATTCAGAAAACCGTATTAATTTTTTATTATTAATTATTTAATTTATTTATAGTAATTATGAGCTAAATAGAGAAAATAGATTTTATTTAATTTTTATTTGAGGTGTTTGTGCATTTAGGGGATTTATGGAGCCATTATAAAATTTTCTAATTTATTCCATATATGAGACCCTTTGGACAGTTGCTAGCTTAATGGTATGCACAAATATATTTTTTAGAATTTTCTATATATATAATTAATTAGAAAAGAAAAAGAAATAAGAAAAAGGAATTAGAAAAAGAAAGAAAAAAATATATATATCCTATTGGATCTCTAAACCCAAAACCCAAACCCTATCATTAAACCCACTACCCGTTTAGCCCTACCCGAACCCGCTAGAAAGAGAAATAACAGCAGCAGCTCACCACCGCCTCAAAACCACCCCCACCGCCTCTTCTCCTTTATATATTCTCATTCTTCCCAAACCCTAACCCTACTCCAATCTTCACCATTCCACCGTGCCGCCGAGCCCTAGTCGTGCCGCCCAGCCTCCGACCTAGCCGCGCCGCACCTGACCGCCCTGCCCAGCCGTCGTGTCGCCCACCGACGACCACACAAACGCGACCGCGCGCCGCAACGTTTTGAAACAGCAACTTACCTGTGTTCCAGCTCCGTTTTTCGTCTTCTCGCTCGACCAAACTCGACCCCGTCTTCGTCGGTACGTTCACCACCTATCCCTCTACAAATCCTGTATATTAGTTTACCTCGTACAATGCGTAAACCTAGGCAAAAATAGCGCCCAAGTTGACAGAAAATGACAACTTTTGGGAACGCAAAAAACTGCGGTAACTAGCTATGTTCACGGATTCGTATCTCCCACCACAGAGATCCGAATTCGATTTTTCTTTTTGGTATGCGAAGATCACCTAACCTAGTTTATTTTCTGTTAAATACAATAATTTATTAACTGTCGTGTGTAGAATTAAACCAGTTGGAAAATTCCGAAAACTTACTTTTTCCAAATTCCAAAAATTATGATACGGAGCGCGCCCCGCCAAACGGGACCGCCCCGTCGTGTACCAAGTGTACCAAAGGGTGCACGCAGTATACCCGGATGTGTGGGCATTCGCAGAAACTGATTTAGACGCGTGTGCGCGTCGGTATCAGCCCGTATCCATAAAAAATTCCCAATATCGTGACTTTTACAAAAGCCGTGCGCATTTTGTGCATGCTCGTCAGAATGTGACGAAACTTATGCCAATGGACTCGTGGTAACGCACTGGTCCTGTGACCTAATTTTTACGTAATTCTGAGACAGTTTACTAAGTCGCCAATTGGCGGGCCCTACGGTTGACTTTTTGGGCAAAATTGTGTTCGGCTCACCGGAATCCACATTTGGACATACCGTTGAGTTCGTTCTGACATTTAGAGTTTGTTTGACCCATAATTTATCCCTTTTAGAGACTGTTACCCTTGGCACATTTTTTGGTGCAAAGTGGGCCACATGTGGACCCCACTTTGACCCGAAATTATCGTTTTGCCCCTGTGTCCAAATTGGACGAAAGGATAGTGTTTTCTAGCTATTTTGCTTATTCTGGAAACGTTGGTGATGTTTATTTCAGCATCCGGAAATGTTCATTTTGAGGACATAGTTTCTGACTCTTGGTGTTTGACATCTGGACTTTATATTTTGCAGCTCTCTTGCCAAACAAGTATACATTGTCATTGTACTGTTATTCATATTCTATATGTTGTATGCATCTTTATTTATATTATTTTGTTCATATATTTTAACTGCTATATAAAATACGCGTCCAGGGAAAACTTGGGTGCAACGACGGTGTTGTCGTGATTGTTTTTATTATGCATATGCATTGACCTTATTTATGAGACCGCCCCATTATCAAAAAGCATCATTAGGTTTCATTGGCCGTGACACAGCTGTTACACGAGTGTGAGTCTCATATAGATCACGGATTGCGTACTGGGTTGGCCTCCTGTACGTGTGGGCCGTGCGTTAGAGATAACTGCTGATAGAAACTTTGTATGCTAGAAGACTTAGCAGTTATTAGTAATCATGGACATATCCTATTGTAGTACGGTAGTCCAATCCTTGTACTTATTTGGTTGTAGGGTTGGGCTATTATACTAAAAATAGGCTATGAGTCAAATCGTGTCATGGATGTCACATGCTTAGAGCATGGGGTGGGGAGAACAACAAGTAAGACGTTTGGACTCCTTTACACTTTCCCTTGTTCGCCCGTATTCTCCGCCGGAGAAACGGGTGGTGATAACCACTATATATTATATATTATCAGACGGCCTTTGGCGTTCAAAAGACGACATGCTTTGTAGGCCCCTGGATCTCCAAGAGAACCATGCCAATCCCATTTTTTAGCCATATAGCCCACGCGTTGGGAAAGTTGTTCTCAAACTGCATTCACTTAGACGGTTAGACGACCCATTGGATATTTACTTCAGTACTTTATTGGCATGCTTCTATGTATCTTATTATGTCCCTCTGAGGACCTGGTCCCTTTCCAGGTGTATCTGTTCATGAGTATTCGCAGGAGCGCAGATCCAGACTGGTTACTTATATTTGCGAGGAGGTCTTCCCTTCGAGCCCCGTGATTGTTAGCTGATATTCTTATATTACGTTTGTTGTGTTGTACTTTTATATTCTAGTTCGGCAGTGGATTTGTTTCTATCCGACTGTCATCTTTAGATACTTTGTATTGAGATCTAGTTCATATATATCATTCATTTATTCATATGATTTTCTGTGGATGAGATTTAGATTATACCCTGTGACTTGTGACATATTTATCACTTGTGGATTTATCATTCATATTACAGCGTACGCATGTGTTATGGTTTCCATATATTGGAGTTGCCATATCCATGCGGCTGACATGTTTACGTGTCCTAGTCCTACGTATTTTAGGACTGGGTCGTGACAATAGTCCCACAAGCTAAGAGGACTATCAAAATTGTGACAGTCCTAATTTTAACCGACTGTCTATTTTATATAAAAGTAGGACTGTCAGGATTTTGACAGTCCCACAAGCAATGAGGACTGTCAAAATTTTGATAGTCCTAATTTTAACCTACTGTATCCACCTTTATATGTAGGATTAGGACTGTCACAATCTGGACAGTCCCACAAGCTAAGAGGACTGTCAAAATTGTGACGGTCCTAATTTTAATCCACTGTCTATTTTATATAAAACCAGGACTGTCAGGATTTTGACAGTCCCACAAGCAATGAGGACTGTCAAATTTTTGACAGTCCTAATTTTAACCTACTGTCTCCACCTTTATATGTAAGATTAGGACTGTCACAATCTGGACAGTCCCACAAGCTAAGAGGACTGCCAAAATTATGACAGTCCTAATTTTAACCCACTGTCTATTTTATATAAAGTAGGACTGTCAGGATTTTGACAGTCCCACAAGCAATGAGGACTGTCAAATTTTTTACAGTCCTAATTTTAACCCATTGTCTGCACATTTATATGTAAATCTAGGACTGTCAGGAAGTCGACAGTCCCACAAGCTATGTGGACTGTCAAAATTTTGACAGTCCTAAATCTAACACATTGAAAATTTTATGTAAAACTAGGACTGTCAGGATTTTGACAGTCCCACAAGCTATGAGGACTGTTAAAATTTTTATAGTCCTAATTTGAACCCATTGTCTCTGCAAAATTTTATATAAAATTAGGACTGTCACAATTTTTACAGTCCTGATAGCTTACAGGACTGTCCAGAATTTGACAGTCCAAGTTTTTAGCCACTGCCTATGCACATTTAACAACTGTATGTAGCAAACTTTGTCGACAAATTGTAGCAAATTGTAGCAACTTAAAACATAACCAATCAAAATATTTCAACAATACATAACCACTCAAAGTTTTTAAACTGTAAAGTTTTACATGTCTCAAAACACAAATTTTAGCAAAGTTATAAAAATCTTGAAACATGGCCTAAACTTCATGCCGCCTCTTTGTACGTTGCTCTCTATTTTCCAAGAAAAAAAAATCTTCAACGTTGTCGATTTGTTGTAGCTCGTCATTGATGGCCATATAATTCGTACCTGTCACGCCCCAGTCCCAAAATCTATGGGACCCGACATATGGCAATGGCCAACTGGTACGACTCCGTAGGGCTTTTCAATTTAATGGACCCGACGAAGTGCACTTACGCTGTCCATGGTCAAGTGATTCAAGTAATAATCTATTTCTAACATACAACAACTAAATCTAAATCTCAATCCAGGGTAAGTAATCTCAAGAAAGAACGATACGCATCATCAGTCTGCAGCCCAATAATACATTCGTTCGAATAGACCGGAAGAACAACATAGGTCTATAAACACTAGGCCATAAAAGCAGAATAAAATGGAAAGTAATACATGACTGAAATAGCTGGAAATATAAATATACCTGCAATAACGTCCACACTCTACTAGATTAAATATCCTGCAACTGTACAAATAACCTGGAAGGGATCCAGGTCCTCAGAGGGACATAACAAGATACAAAAATACATGCCATAAAGTAAATACTGAATAAATAAAGGGGGGTGTGCTAACCATCTAAGTGAATGCAATTTGAGGACAACTTAGTACGTATGGGAAAGTGTAGGCTAGACATATGCTGACGTATTTCACCAATCATCATGACTGACTAGTATATGCCACATATGCTCCCAGACCATGGGCACTCTGATAACGTCCATCTCCGAGGAGCATGGTATCTGAAATAGTATAACGTCCAACGTTCTATAGAGTATGGTATCTGCAAAAATAACAAGTGACGCCCAACACTCTAAAGAACATGGTATCTGCAATATATATACGTCCGTATCACTCCGTCGAGTGCGATATCTGTATAAAGGAGGTGGGTGTCCCATACGCCTACTAGTCGTCCTCCCAGTCCAATGATCTATGCATGTCGTATCTACAACATGCCTTAGCTACTACGCTGAGGCATCGTAACTCTGGCTCATAGTCTATCGTTAGAACAATAGTCCAACCTTACAACCAAACAAGGACAAGGATTGGACTCCGACTACTAATAACTGCTAAGTCTTCTATCATGCATCGCTAATAGCAGTTATTTCCTATCCATCACACGCCTACACGTACAGGTGACCAACCACATACGCAAGTTCGTGCCCTACATGAGACTCACAACACGTGTAAGAAATGTGTCAAGGCCTGGAGAGTTATACCGATAACTCCGCAACTTTATGTGGGTCTACTAGACACTAGATCGGACACAAGTCCTAACGTCAATGTTTCATTAACTGCACCCGAGTCTTCTCGGACGCTCACAGTTACATAATATTAAATTAAATAAACATTCCACTAAAAATAACTGAATTTAAACAGTACAATAAAGACAAGGTATACTTGCCTGCACGAGGCTGCTGATGACGGGGTCCCAGTACCACGTCCAAGTCCTCAGGTCCCGCAGTACCTAGAGATAGATATAAACAAAAATTAATAATTTATTCCACGTCAAGCAGGGATGCGACACACATCTACACCTAGACTCAGTCTCAAACTCAAATAGTTAATTACTAATTTTACAGTCCTCAACCTCTGATCCTTGATCCGAATAATACCTATCTCAAAATCAATCACCTGTATAATATCATCATGCCCAATCCTCAATTACGATATTCGGTTAATCATACCCTGATCCTATCATCAGTTTCCACAGATGTTTACATGCACATTGATGTCTCAAACTCAAGCAATAATTAATATTCACTGTCCTAAGTCACTCTATTCACAACTTCCAATATTCACCCAAGGGTCGACATCCCTCCATCATTTTATTAAATTAAAACTGCTCCTTGGTTTAAATTAATGAGTCACTATCACCATTTCTTCTCAGTGTTTAAATGCAAGCATAACAACCATAGTCAATAGTGCATATATTAATTTATAATCCTAACATCACAACCTAGCATCTCTACTTAGTGTATATCCATAATTTCATTTCAAAACTTATGAAACTAAACCCTAACCACATATCAATATCACAACCCTAACTAACTATAACAACCCTAATCACACATCCTTAACCACAAGATACATGAACTACACTACATCTCCATATACACCAACATTTATTGAACATAACCCTAGCTAAATCCACACATTCATATATATATAATTATCATCCTATTTAAAATCATATTAAAATCTGAAAATTAATTCAAGAGAGGGGGAGAGTCGACCTCGACGAGGGGCTGTTGGTCGGAGAAGGTGGCCGGGGGTGGTGCCCAGTGGTGGTGGTGGTAAAAACTAATGGTGGTGATGGTGATGCTGAAGTCGGACGGAAAGGAGCGGAAAAGTCGGCCGGACTGGGTGAGGTAGTGGAGGTCGGAGGATAATGGGGGTAGCTCGACGTGGGTTGGCACAGTCGGAGCCGACGGCTGCACTGGAGCTGCACGGGGTACATTGCACAATCGAGCGGCGGGGGGGCTGTGCTGCATTATCGGGCGGTGCGGCGCTGTACAGTCGGCGGGGGGGGGGGGGGGGGAAAGCACGGGCCGGCGGTCGGGGGAGCACAGGCCGGTCGGGGGGACAGCCGCGGGGGGGGGGCAGCTGCACCGCCGGTGGTCGAGGGAAACGCACAGCCAGTCGGGGGAGAGTCAGGCCGGAGCGGGGTGCTCCGCCGGAGTCGGGCCGGAGGGAAGTCGGTCGTCGGCCGGCTGGGTCTCTCTCAGTGAGAAGAAAGGGAGAAGAAGAATGAAGGAAGAAGAAGAAGAAGTTTGCTTTGCATGAAGAATAAATGAAGGAGGGAGGAGAGAGAGAGAGAGAGGGGGGGAGTCTCTAGGCTTCTTGGGATTAGGGACTGCTTGGGAGTTGTGTGAGGGTGATGTGATGGTTTTATAGGAGAGTGGTGTGTTAGATGTGTGGTGGGGATGGTCCCATTCAAAATGAAGGGCTTAGATTTCACATGAGAAAAATCATTTCTTCATGAGAAGTGAAGTGGGGGAGATGTGTAATTCGGTCCAAAATTTTTAACCTCTCCATTTGGTCTTGGCCAATGGGGTGAGGGCACCTAAAATCAATAAATTGTAACTTAGCCCCTAAAATTCGGGAAATTACATGATCACATAAAATGATGGGAAAAATGTAGGGAAAGTTGTGTTTGGTGTTTTGCATGGTGGGGGGGTAGTGTAGGTGAGGCACGGGTTTAATTAAATGGGCATTGGGGTTAATTGGGGATTAAAATAGGATTAGGCAAAATTGGTATCCCCGATTTAAATAGAATTAAAGTGTCCCACGCTTTTAAATTAAATGGGGGCACTTGGGGTCAATATTCGGAAATGACACAAATGTCAAAAATAGTGGGGGATTGGAGTTAATCTTGGACCCTTTAGTTGGTCTGGCTCAACGGGTTAAGTTGGTATCTCAAAATTGAGGGTAACGACACAGGTGTCCGACACGGAATTAAATATGGATTACGGTTACGAAAATTTGTGCAATTAATTTAGAGCACAACGAAATCGATTTTGAGTGACGGAAAAGTCCAGTGCCTAAATTGGCGAGTCAAGTCAGAAGTACAATAGTCCGATGGAATTTTTGGGCTGATATTGGGCTCCGAATAATTAAGCAATGATAGGGCGCGCCAAGAATTTTAATTAAATAAATTAAAATAACAGACAACACTACTCTAAACCTCAACATCTGCTGCTAATCCAAAATTTTCCAAATCCAAACCTGACTATCTATAGAATTAATCGAGGGGTTTTACATTCTTTCCAACTTAGAAAAATTTTGTCCCCGAAATTAAAAGTAAAGCACGATAATAGCTAAGCGAATTTTAAAACAACTAGTAATCAAGTGTCGTACGTAAATTCGTACCTTGCTCCTCAAATAAGTACGGGAACCGCTGTCAAATAGAATCCTCGCGCTCCCAAGTAGACTCGCTTGGTGAATGGTGCTTCCATGCCACTCTGACCAGTCGAATCGTCTGTCCTCTCAAAGTTTTCTCGCTACGATCGAGGATCTCAACTGGCTGCTCTACGTAAGATAGGCCGGGCCCGACTGTAATCTTCGAATGATCAAGCACGTGGCTAGGGTCTGCGACATATCTTCTCAGCTGCGATACGTGAAATACGTCATGTACTCCTTCTAATGATGGAGGTAATACAAGACGGTAAGCCACTTCGCCAACTCGTTCCAAGATGTCAAAAGGCCCGATGTACCTCGGACTCAGCTTGCCCCTGCCTCTGAATCTGATGGTACCACGAGTAGGCGATATCATCAAAAATACATGGTCACCCTCCTTGAACTCTAATGGCCTGCGGTGCGCATCTGCCCAATGTTTTTGCCTGTCCTATGCTGCACACAGGTGGCTCTGAACCTGCTTGACCTTCTCCACTGTCTGTGTCACCAACTCTGGACCAAGTATCTGACGCTCTCCCACGTCACTCCAACAAACTGGTGACCTATATTTTCTGCCGTACAGTGCCTCATAAGGTGCCATCTGTATGCTAGCCTGGTAACTGTTATTGTAGGAGAATTCCATCAAGTGTAGGTGATCCTCCCCAGATCCTCCAAAATCAATCATGCACGCTCTCAACATATCCTCTAATATCTGTATCGTGCGCTTTGACTGACCATCAGTATGTTGATGATATGCAGTGCTGAACTTGAGTCAAGTTCTTAGGCTCTCCTGTATACTCCTCCAAAAATGTGACGTGAATCTGGAATCACGATCCAATACGATGCTGACAGGCACCCCATGTAACCGTACTATCTGCCTCATATACATGTCAGCTAGTATCTCTGTGGATTGCCCAACTCTGAAGGGCAACAAATGTGCAGACTTGGTGAGTCTGTCTACGACAACCCAAACTGTATCCTTTCCGCTAGGGCTCCACGGGAATCCTGTGACGAAGTCCATGGTAATGTGTTCCCACTTCCACTCGGGAATGGGAAGCGGTTGCAGTAATCATGCAGTCCTCTGATGTTTAGCTTTGACTTGCTGACAAACCAAACATCTCGCCATGAATCTTGCAATCTCTCTCTTCATCCCATGCCACCAGTAATGTTGTCTCAAATCTTGGTACATCTTCATACCCCCGGGATGAATAGAATAAATCGAGCTATGAGCCTCGGTCATCAACTCCTGGCGTAGCTCGTCACTCGGAACGTATAGGCGTTCTCCACACCTTAATGTTCCGTCTTCATGAATCATGAGTCCCGTTTGCATGTCGGCCTCTGTCCTTTCTCGCACTCGTCTAGATCTCGTATCCGTAGGCAAGGCTGCCTTGATCCTCTCAATAAATGCGGTATGAATCCTCGAGACCGGTCATCTGTCCATCCATGCCTGGCAATATAATTTCAATCCTGAGTTCCTGAAAATCCCCTAACAACTGGCGATGAGTCATAAAATATGCCATAGGCTTCCTGCTCAAGGCATCTGCTACTACATTCGCCTTGCCAGGGTGGTACTGTAACTCAATATCATAATCTGTCATCAATTCTAGCCAGCGCCTCTGTCTCATGTTGAGCTTCTTCTTCGTGTAGGCATACTTCAGACTTTTATGATTTATATAAATCTTAACACGCTCACCATAAAGGTAATGTCTCCATAGCTTTAGTGCAAATATCACTGCAGCTAGCTCCAAATCGTGCGTCGAATAGTTCTTCTCATGAACTCTTAGCTGTCTCGATGCGTAGGCTATCACCTTGCCGTGTTGCATCAGTACACATCCTAATCCACTCTCAGACGCATCACCATACACTACAAATCCTCTTGATCCTGAAGGTAGTGTCAAAATCGGTGCTGATGTCAGACGCTTCTTCAGCTCATCGAAAGATGCCTGACACTCGTTGGTCCAGATAAACTCCTCGCCCTTACGCGTCAGTCGCGTCATAGGCGCAACAATCCTCGAGAATTTTCTACGAACCTCTGATAATATCCGGCAAGTCCGAGGAAGCTCCTAGTCTCTGTAACAGATGCAGGGGTTAGCCATGTCTCAACTGCAGCTATCTTCTTTGGGTCAACTGCTAGTCCATCTCCGGTGATTATGTGTCCCAGAAATGGTACTCTATCCAGGCAAAACTCATATTTGCTGAGCTTGGCGTACAGCCTCTCATGTCTCAGCGTCTCCATCACGATCATGAGGTATCTCTCGTGCTCCTCCTGGCTCTTAGAATATACCACGATATCATCGATAACTACCACCACGAACTTATCCAAGTACTGGTGGTAACATTGTTCATCAAACACATAAATACTGGTGGCGCGTTGGTTAAACCAAATGACATAACTAAAGACTCATAGTGGCCATACTTCGTCCGAAAGGCCGTCTTAGGAATGTCCTCTCTCCGTACCTAGATCTGATGATAGCTGGATCTGAGACAGATCTTCAAAATACATATGCGCCACTTAGCTGATTCAAATAAATCTTCGATGTGCGACAAGGGTACTTGCTCTTTTTCGCTACGGCATTTAATGCCCTGTATTCGTTATTCAACGTATCGTCCCGTCCTTCTTTGGTACAATAAGATGGTTGCTCCCCATAGAAAAATACTAGCCCGACTGAAACCCTTGTCTAAGAGATCCTCTACTATGGACCTCCAACTCAACCAAGTCTATCGGTACTAGTTTGAAGACGAGAAAATAACTTGCTCGGCTCTGGGAGTCAACTCTTTAGCAAACTCTATCTCTCTGTCAGGTGGCAGGCCTGGAAGATTCTCTAGTAACACATCCTCAAACTCTGATATAATACGGGGGTACACTGGTTCACCTCATGCGCTGTATACTCCTAAGGTAGATGGGCACCATGCTCCCAGGCTCCCTGAAGTAACTCAAACTCAGGATAATCTGGTAGCCATAAATAACGTAATCACGTCGACAATCTAGTGTCGCGTGGTATTGGCTCAATCAACTCATGCTAGGACGGTGTCATCGTCCAGACTTAACCTCAAAATAAATTCTCCTGTTCTGTTTACCACACTAATCCTCTGAAAGAAAAATTCTTCCCTGTCTAAAGTATAATTTCTCTTCTCCTCAAATTTTCTCTAAAATTTTATTCCTCAAATTTCTTCTTTTCGTTATTTATCTCTCCAAGTCACATAGTACAATAATGGTATCACTCAAGCACATACTAGAATTTCTGAAATCAGATCATTATCTTCCAAGTGAGAGCCTAAAATTTTATCTTCTCTAGTCCATAATATCATTCCTGATATTGCTATCATATACAACCACTAGTTTTCAGCATCGGGCTATGCATTTCCTTAGATTATTCTAGGTCTTGATCAACAATCTTTCCAGCTCCTTGTACTTCCAAGATTACTGCTATCTCGAGTACGAATAGGGTACTACTGGCTCCAATTCTCTTGCTATCCTTCCATACTAGTTCTAGAATCCAAAAGAACTTATCAGCCTACCCTACTGAGGGTAACAATCTTCTCAGAGATTATTGCACAAATCATGTCTTCTGTCGTCTGAACTGCGATCTTCTTCTGGAGGAACCCATCAGGCGCAAGCGTCCGTCTTCCGAATAATAGGGGATGAGAAACAATGATAACGATATTGACGAAAATTGAACGAATATAAATTAGAAGTCCAAGGGCGATAATCACATACAAGAGGAGTTTTAAAATCGGTTATGGATTGAGATCTTATTCACATTAATCCTAAGTTGCAGGCTCGTTCGGTACAGTAACGTAACCGAAACAATTTTCTCTGACCTGCATGGGCCACCACTAAAACTATGTCACGCCCCAGTCCCAAAATATATGGGACCAGACACGTGGCAATGGCCAACTGGTACGACTCCGTAGGGCTTTCCAATTTAATGGACCCGACGAAGTGCACTTACGCTGTCCATGGTCAAGTGATTCAAGTAATAATCTATTTCTAACATACAACAACTAAATCTAAATCTCAATCCAGGGTAATTAATCTCAAGAAAGAACGATACGCATCATCAGTCTGCAGCCCAATAATACATCCGTTCAAATAGACCAGAAGAACAACATAGGTCTATAAACACTAGGCCATAAAAGCATAATAAAATGGAAAGTAATACATGACTGAAATAGCTGGAAATGTAAATATACCTGCAATGACGTCCACACTCTGCTAGATCAAATATCCTGCAACTGCACAAACAACCTGGAAGGGATCCAGGTCCTTAGAGGGACGTAACAAGATACAAAAATACATGCCATAAAGTAAATACTGAATAAATAAAGGGGGGTGTGCTAACCATCTAAGTGAATACAATTTGAGGACAACTTAGTACGTATGGGAAAGTGTAGGCTAGACATATGCTGACGTATTTCACCAATCATCATGACTGACTAGTATATGCCACATATGCCCCCAGACCATGGGCACTCTGATAACGTCCATCTCCGAGGAGCATGGTATCTGAAATAGTATAACGTCCAACGTTCTATAGAGTGTGGTATCTGCAAAAATAACAAGTGACGCCCAACACTCTAAAGAACGTGGTATCTGCAATATATATACGTCTGTATCACTCCGTCGAGTGCGGTATCTGTATAAAGGAGGTGGGTGTCCCATACGCCTACTAGTCGTCCTCCCCGCCCAACAATCTATGCATGTCGTATCCACAACACGCCTTAGCTACTACGCCGAGGCATCATAACTCTGGCTCATAGTCTACCGTTAGAACAATAGTCCAACCTTACAACCAAACAAGGACAAGGATTGGACCTTCGTACCACAATATTCTATGCTCCGACTACTAATAACTGCTAAGTCTTCTATCATGCATCGCTAATAGCAATTATTCCCTATTTGTCGTACGCCTACACGTACAGGTGGCCAACCACATACGCAAGTCCGTGCCCTACATGAGACTCACAACACGTGTAAGAAATGTGTCAAGGCCTGGGGAGTTATACCGATAACTCCACAACTTTAGGTGGGTCTACTAGACACTAGGTCAGACACAAGTCCTAACGTCAACGTTTCGTTGACTGCACCCGAGTCTTCTCGGACGCTCACAGTTATATAATATTAAATTAAATAAACATGCCACTAAAAATAATTGAATTTAAATAGTGCAACAAAGGCAAGGTATACTTGCCTGCGCGAGGCTGCTGATGACGGGGTCCCGGTACCACGTCCAAGTCCTCAGGTCCAGCAGTACCTAGAGATAGATACAAACAAAAATTAATAATCTATTCCAGGTCAAGCAGGGATGCGACACACATCTACACCTAGACTCAGTCTCAAACTCAGATAGTTAATTACTAATTTTACAGTCCTCAATCTCTGATCCTTGATCCGAATAATACCTATCTCAAAATCAATCACCTGTATAATATCATCATGCCCAATCCTCAATTACGATATTCGATTAATCACACCCTGATCCTATCCTCAGTTTCCACATATGTTTACATGTACGTTGACGTCTCAAACTCAAGCAATAATTAATATTCACTGTCCTCAGTCACTCTATTCACAACTTCTAATATTCACCCAAGGGTCGACATCCCTCCATCATTTTATTAAATTAATGCTGCTCCTTGGTTTAAATCAATGAGTCACTATCACCATTTCTTCTCAGTGTTTAAATGCAAGCACAACAACCATAGTCAATAGTGCATATATTAATTTATAATCCTATCATCACAACCTACCATCTCTACTTAGTGTATATCCATAATTTCATTTCAAAACTTATGAAACTAAACCCTAACCACATATCAATATCACAACCCTAACTAACTACAACAACCCTAATCACACATCCTTAACCACAAGATACATGAACTACACTACATCTCCATATACACCAACATTTATTGAACATAACCCTAGCTAAATCCACACATTAATATATATAATTATCATCCTATTTAAAACCATATTAAAATCTGGAAATTAATTCAAGAGAGGGGGAGAGTCGACCTCGACGAGGGGCTGTTGGCCGGAGAAGGTGGTCGGGGGTGGTGCCCAGTGGTAGTGGTGTAATGGTGGTGGTGAAAACTAATGGTGGTGATGGTGATGCTGAAGTCGGACGGGGAGGAGCGGGGAAGTCGGCCAGACGGGGTGAGGTAGTGGAGGTCGGAGGAGAATGGGGGTAACTTGACACGGGTTGGCACAGTCGGATTCGACGGCTGCGCTGGAGCTGCACGGGGTGCACTGCACAATCGAGCGGCGGGGGGGCTGTGCTGCACTGTCGGGCGGTGCGGCGCTGTACAGTCGGCGGGGGGGGGAAAGCACGGGCCGGCGGTCGGGGGAGCACAGGCCGGTCGGGGGGACAGCCGCGGGGGGGGGGGGGCAGCTGCACCGCCGGTGGTTGAGGGAAACGCACAACCGGTCGGGGGAGAGTCAGGCCGGAGCGGGGTGCTCCGCCGGAGTCGGGCAGGAGGGAAGTCGGTCGTCGGCCGGCTGGGTCTCTCTCAGTGAGAAGAAAGGGAGAAGAAGAATGAAGGAAGAAGAAGAAGAAGTTTGCTTTGCATGAAGAATAAATGGAGGAGGGAGGAGAGAGAGGGGGGGGGAGTCTCTAGGCTTCTAGGGATTAGGG
Organism: Iris macrosiphon; assembly: GCA_036927795.1. NCBI lineage: Eukaryota > Viridiplantae > Streptophyta > Magnoliopsida > Asparagales > Iridaceae > Iris > Iris macrosiphon. The sequence continues at coordinate 252,036,692 of JAYESA010000005.1, forward strand.
CCTGCTTGGGAGTTGTGTGAGGGTGATGTGATTGTTTTATAGGAGAGTGGTGTGTTGGATGTGTGGTGGGGATGGTCCCATTCAAAATGGAGGGCTTAGATTTCACATGAGAAAAATCATTTCTTCATGAGAAGTAGAGTGGGGGAGATGTGTAATTTGGTCCAAAATTTGTAACCTCTCCATTTGGTCTTGGCCAATGGGGTGAGGGCACCTAAAATCAATAAATTGTAACATAGCCCCTAAAATTCGGGAAATTACATGATCACATAAAATGATAGGAAAAATGTAGGGGAAGTTGTGTTTGGTGTTTTGCATGGTGAGGGGGTAGTGTGGGTGAGGCACGGGTTTAATTAAATAGGCATTGGGGTTAATTGGGGATTAAAATAGGATTAGGCAAAATTGGTATCCCCGATTTAAATAGAATTAAAGTGTCCCGCGCTTTTAAATTAAATGGGGGCACTTGGGGTCAATATTCGGAAATGACACAAAGGTCAAAAATGGTGGGGGCTTGGAGTCAGTCTTGGACCCTTTAGTTGGTCAGGCTCAACGGGTTAAGTTGGTATCTCAAAATTGAGGGTAACGACACAGGTGTCCGATACGGAATTAAATATGGATTACGGTTACAGAAAATTGTGCAATTAATTTAGAGCACAACGAAATCGATTTTGAGTGACGGAAAAGTCCAGTGCCTAAATTGGCGAGTCAAGTCAGAAGTACAATAGTCCGATGGAATTTATGGGCTGATATTGGACTCCGAATAATTAAGCAATGATAGGACGCGCTAAGGATTTTAATTAAATAAATTAAAATAACAGACAACACTACTCTAAACCTTAACATCTGCTGCTAATCCAAAATTTTTCAAATCCAAACCTGACTATCTATAGAATTAATCGAGAGGTTTTACAGTACCCTGGCAACTTACGAGACTTCTTCCCAACTTCTTCACTTTTCTAGCCTATTCATGAGAATTAAAAAAAAATTGTTAGGTTATAAACATTTACACATATCAAACTGAAAGTGAAGAAGTTGGCTTACCATCTTGACCAATGCAGTATACAAGACAGATTTGGCGGAGAGATCTGATGGTACACGCACAATATTGCCTCCGCATTTGAACAATGTAGGTAGTCCGACACTAGCGTAGTAGGCGAGGTAGTCGTCGCTACAATCCGTCATATTTATTGATGGTTGCCGTTCGGTTTCTCTAATAACGTGATGTTGCCACTCAGTGAAGAAGTCCGAGACCCAGTTGAATGCTGCAGGAATATAGTTTAGCGGTTTTGTACCTCGCGGAGCAGTTATCATTTTTAATGTGCGCTTCGGGACTGTTTTTACGTAGCCAAACTGACGGAGCACTCTATCAGGCATATAAGCCTCCTCGATTTCATGACAACTTATCAGACCGTGATATAAAGCGACTGGTTGCAATGGAGAACTAGTCTGTCGCAAATCACGATATGGATCCCAAACAATCTGCAACGCATGAAATTTAGCATAACGTCATTTAGCATAACGTAATTTAGTAAATTATTACCAAATATTAAAAAATTAGGTCTCAATTCACCTCTTATATCGTCATATCTTCGAGTGCATTCCGTAGGGCGTCCAATGTGTGTGGACATTTGGCATCTTCCTTAGTTGGCTTCCATCTGCATATTCTAGGAAGGTGCTCGTCATACCCTCGATTAAGTTTAGCCCGCTGCAGGGTTGGAAAGTGCTCGTATATCCATGCCTTCACGTAACCAAGTTAAAAAAATATTAGTCCAAAAATTAACAACAAATTTTTTAATTATGTATACAAGTTGACAAAGATATATCTATACATGGAGTAGAGTCTGGCATCCGGATATTGTCTTCGAACCGACGCGGGATGCCGCACCAAGCTCGCGGTAAAGGTATGCGAGTATACCGCTTCCCCAAGATATTTGTTCCACCGTGTCTATGTCGTCTAAATTCAGGAGATATTTGGCATGTATCGACGTTCCAGACTTATCCGTAATGCCGACAGCCCCTAAGATGAACTGCATATATCCACGGGCCACATTATCGATATTATCCACTTCGGGGTCCGGATCAGCGAATATCTCCTCCAAATATTTTAAAGGAAGTCCGTACGACTTCTTGAATTCTCGAAGGGTGGTAAAACTAGTGGGCATCAACTCCCAGACACCCTGATACATAACCCACGATATGGTCGTAAAAGTTGATGCTCGTTTCGTCAAAAGTATGATTCATCATGACTTGACCATCAATCCTAAGTCCCAATATATGATGGACCTCATCAAGGGTAATCGTCAACTCCCCGTTTGGTAGATGAAAATTGTTGGTTTCTGGATGCCATCGTTCTACAAATGTTGATATCAGTACATTATCCACCGTCGTATATGAGTACTTACCCAAATATTGTAAACCGGTGGGAATAATTTTAGCCTTCACATCGTCTCCCAATAATTCAAACCTCCATGTATTACATTTTTTGCCGTGGTTGATTACCGTTAACATACGAGAACTCTCCTGAAAATTAAACAATTGGATGAACTTATACCTATATATAAAATTTACTTATCTATAAATAATTGGATGAACTTAGAACTTACAAGTTACAACTATATATAAAATTATCATAACGTAATGTACTTACCGGATTGTTCTATATTTGGTATGCAATATGGTTCTCGATCGACGGCAACATAGAGCAACCGTTTGGACGAGTCTCGACTTGACTATCTGGCTGCTGAGAGGGTCCTGAACCATCAGTAGCCCGGTTTCCGAGGGTTTGTGGGAGAGTCTCGACAGGACTATCTGCATGCTGAGAAGGTCCTGAACCATCAGTTGGCCGATTTTGGACATTTGGTATGTCCTCATCGGAGGAGGAAGAAGAACCAGAAGTACTAGGAGGAGCACGTCTCTTCGAACGAGTGACAGTCCTCTTCGTCAGTCGACGTTTCCTAACTTCAGGGCGCGCCTCGGGGTCGCGGATAGTGAGAGATGGTTCAATAGTACGCTGAACATTGCGTTCCTTACGCATCGACGCAGTAGGCCGTCTTCTTACGATATCTTCATCCTCAGTGTCCTTCCGAGGGGCGTGACTATAAGACAAAAAATAATAATTTTAACATCCTAAATTAATTTAACATTCAGGGCTGTAGAAATTTTTACAGTCCTATATGTATACAGGACTGCAGAAATTTTCACAGTCCTCAATATATATAGGACTGTAGATATTTCTACAGTCCTCAATTTATATAGGACTGTAAAAATTTCTACAGTCCCGCATGATTTTGCTCGATACATTTGACGAATGTCGAAATTGTATGTCCTAAAATCGGGTACGAGCATCCAGAAAAACGTCTAAACTACATCCTAAACTACATTCAGGACTTGTATGCCCTCATTTTAAGAATGGAAAGATAACCATTGAAAATTTACGAAATGTAATATAAATTTTTAAATTTTTTTGTAAATGCAATAGAACAAGGAGAAGGAGGAATTGTACCTTGATTCTTTCGAGACTTTGGGAGTCATCGACAAGGAGGAAGAAGTGGAGGAGGACGGCTCCGACAAGAAAGGGAGGAGGGGGGAGGGCTCCGGTGGAGGTTTGGAGGGTTTGGGAGGAGAGTTTAAAGTTTGGGCTAGTATGAATAAACTTTTGGACTAGTATGAGTAAACTTCATTCATTAATGGACTAGTCTTCAATCCTGAACTAGTCCTAAGTAAATTTTGTAGTGCCCTTATCAACAACCAAAATTTGCTGCAATATCTACTATTTGTAGAAACGAGGCAAACCAGTATCGGACGTGACGAGCATGCGATCATGGGCCAGAGTGTCGAAAGAAGGATGTGGACAATAGGACTAGATCATTGAAGTTTGATATAAAATTGGGGAAGAAATAAGAAAAAGAGGAGAGAGCATTATAAGAGAAGCCTCACCTGCCCCATTTCTATTGACCAAATTGCCGAAAAAAAGAAAAGAAAAGAACCATCCCTATCCCTACAAATTCTCACATCCATTCTACACAAAATAGCACAACCCTCCGATTCCCTCCTCCCTAACCCTAACAAAACCTTAACCATTCCATGGACGAAGAACCCCTAAACCTCCATCATTGGCGCCCCCCCGTCTCGATTTGATTCTCTCGTCGGCGTTCGTTTCTTGCTCGGGCTGATTTGGATTCGGGATGGAGGGACGGGATTCGTCCGGGGAGGACGGCCGGACGCCGCCGCCGGCCACCGACGTGCTCGCCAAGGAGGCGGAGGCGCTGTTCCGGGGAGGGAGGTTCGCGGAGTGCGTCGAGCTGCTCAACCAGCTGCTGGCGAAGAAGGATGGCGATCCGAAGGTGAGTTGTCGATGTTCGTTAAAACACTAAAATTTGGGCGCTAGAGTTAGGTTTATTGGGCTAGATGAAATCTTGGATCTAGGTCGCTTTAAAACTTAACGCAAACTGTGGTGTTCTTGGAATGCTCCATAACTGTTTAAAAAGTTGTGCTAATTGCGAGAACTCTCTGGCAAAACCCTAACATTGAGTTTTTGTTGTTGTTGAAAGATTGAATATTGGATCTAAAGTCAGTTTGAGTAACTTAATGCTGGTTGAGCATAGGATGAGAAGATGATTCCTTGAAGCTTTCTGCACAATTGTGGTGTTCTTCGAAGCACGGACACTTCGAAATAACGGTGACATGTCTGTTCTTTGTTGTGTCGGACACACATTGGCTATGACAGGAACACTCCATGCTGCACTGTGGCGCATGAAAATAAATTCCTGCTCCCATGTGTCGTGTCATATTTGGTCATGCAACATAGCTGGTGTTTATTTCGAGGGACAACATTAAGGGTCTGCTTGTATTGAGGAAAAAAAAGCATAAAAAAAACAGAGTTAAGTGGGATTAAGTGAGGGGGAGGTAAGTCAATACATATAACCTTGCTTGGATGAGAGGAAGAGTTAAGTGGGGTGTATTTAATAACTTTTGCTTAGATTGGAAGTTTTGAGTGGAAGGAAGATTAATAAAAATACAATAGTTATCAAAATATCCTTATTTACATGACATAAAATTAGATTTGATTGAGTTTTTAATTAAAATTTGTCAAAATATGTTTACAAAATTAGATTTGATTGGAGGTTTTATCTCTTATAATTTTCAACAATAAGTAATAAGAGAAAGCGAAAAAAGACGACGCACATGTACGACATCAGGTTGAAAGCTAGGAAGATGGAGCAGTAGCCAGTATGTTGGAAGTAAGAAAAATGGAGAAGAAGATCATGATATTTTTACAGGAGAAATAATGGATATTTATGACTTTTTAAACAAAACCTCTCACTTCCCCTTAACCCCTGATTTGGTGGGCTGAAAAAATGGACAAAAGAAGGCTAAACAAACCCTCACTTAACCCTCTATGACTCTCCTCCTAAACTCCCACCCTCAAACCAAGCATAATTTTTTCCTCCCAGTTAACTTTCCCTCATTTAACTTTCTTCATCCTCAATCCAAGTAGACCCCAGTTTCTTGGGGTAATTGATCTTGTGAGTTTCTTTTTATTGTGGAAAGATTGAACACAAGATGAAAAAGATAATAATTCTTTAAATCCTTCTGCATGACTTTGCTTTTTCTTGGAAGGACATGTACATTTCAAATACCGGTGAAGTATCCGTGTCCCATTCGTGTCCAATTATCAGATACTACAAAAACACTCCAAACTACACCACGGCACAAAATAGATTTTGTGTCCGTGTCTGATATTCTTAGCCATTCAATATAGGTGGTGTTTATTGTTTAATTTCGTGCTGAGAAGATCTCTGATCTGTCAATGTTTAAAAAGTTGCAGTACAACAGTTTGGTTAATTATTATTGCTCTTCTTGTTTGCTTTGATTGGATGTAATAGGGAAAGAAGGTCTACATATTTTTATGTCTAAAGAGACAGAAGTGACCTTTAATTGTATGTTCGTGTTATATTTGTCGACATCTAAAATTAGCCATGAATCTTTAAATTATTATAAATATTGAATGAGTCTTTTTTGTTCTTGAATTAAGTAAAGAAAGATAATATTGGAGACAGGTGCTATTTTGTGTTGGAGATTCCAGATATATCTTTCTATCTTAACGTGCTCGATGCTTACTGGTGGGGGTGCTTTAACTAAAAGAACGGAGAGATTTGGAAGGGTGTTCCATATTATCTCTCTTTCACTCTCGCTTTCTTTTGTCGCGAGATGATGTTATTTGGGTCATGTTACTGTGTATGGTGATAGTTTGGGTAACTTGGGGTGTTAAATGGAGTTGCTGTTTCTTTCTTGCATGCAACATCTGTTTCATTGTGGTCTCTTGTTTTCAACGAGAAAAGAGGCAATATGAATTCAATTTAAAAAAGTGAGAGGATGAGCCCATATCTCTTATGTCATTCATCCTGAAAACTTGGAAAAAGTAAAGATACTTCTAGGAATATATAACTATATTCTTTCTTAATATCCACCCTTTACAATCATGGTTTATATTCATCCTGCAAATCCCAATTCATATTCAAATTTGAACTTTGTTTGTCTTTTCCTTTCAGGATTGCATTAATGCTATGTGCTAACATTATTTCCTTTCTGCAACTTGCCTATATAACATGTAGAGATGAATGCGGTTCCCTATCAAATTATTTCCATCCGCCATTTACAACACTGGTAAAACTATCGATTCTTTTAGGAGCTTTCTTTTACTCAATGTCTGACCCCCATTATGGTGGAAGAAGGCTCTCTCTATGACGCGGAGGCGGAAGAGGACAACGATGATGATGATCACAAAGCCTTCCATTTTCAAAATACGACCTCCTCTCTTTCCCCGCCACCCAACACCCACCCACCGCGGGCACGAATAAGGACACGATATAGATCCGGTATACAAACATTTTCAGATGGCTACTATATAGTTTCAACATAGCCCACATCCAAGTAATGCATTTACAAATTTGGATTAGTTTCAATAGATGGCTGGCATCATCCAGATAAAGAAATATCATTCAAAATTGTCTTCCAAGATAAGGGTTCAAACATGGATATACAATTAATGCTTCCTATAAGTTTCTTTCACCTGTAAGCTGCTTCGCTTTTCTGGGCGTCTGTAACCTGAAAATATCTTTGATTGGATGATATCTGGAGCCACAACAAATGCATATCTTTCAATAGAAAAAAAAGACAGCTGTATCTCAAACCATCTCTTTTGTCATTATATATATATATATGTGTGTGTGTGTGTGTGTGTGTGTGTGAATATATGACATGTATATATTGTTCAATATCAAATCTAAAATTTTGCAATTTAAGTTTGCCGATGGATTGGGTTAACAATATTCCTCTTCACCGTCCACCTAGACTTATGTTACGTACTGTACCTTCATCCGTCGATATGCAATTGCAATGTCATATGGTTGCCAGGGAAGCATCTTTCATTATCCTTTTATGTTCTATTCTATATTCTCTCTTTCCATATCAAGGAATTCAATTTTATAGTTAAAGAACCTTTCTTTTGGATCTAATGCAACAAATGTGCATCATGAATATTGATTGTTCCGACTATGTTATGTTTCTCGTCAAACATTATATACTATGTTATATAGTATATTGACATTATAGTGTTTTCTCATGTATGGTTGGAGTTAACTCATGGAGTTGGTTAGGTATTGTGTAACAGAGTCAGCCATGTCCATATAAACTAGTAATTTTGGAAATTTGAGGAATGTCTAAGCAAATAACAAGTTTATGGTACTTAAGTCGAAATAAGCAAGATTTAAGGGACTTACATTCAAAAAACCCTTATAATATTGTTATATTCATGACATTTATGTGTTTTAGGTCCAATCATGACTAGTTTTTAGCTGAATTTATCTATTTTCCTCCTTGCCTGATAATTTCTTATCCTTTCAGTCGTGGGTAATAGGATTCTGGCAGAATGGCTAACATCATACTTCCTTTTGTTTATCCATATAGTTCGGTTTTTTCCCCACACCTTCAAGTATCAAATAGAATTATTGTTTTTCTACTGTATTTGGAGATAATGATTTGTTGGGGAAGAAGTAGAACTGCTTCCATTGATTGAAAGCCAATTGCTTATACAATGTATTATATTAAGTATGCACCAGTAACAATATTTATCTCCCTCCAAGGATTTACATTCTTTGTTTCTATTATAGTCATTGGATACGTAAAATACTCTTCTCCTTCTCGGTGCAAGTTACATCCCAACTTAGGATTGTATATTGATGAGCACACTGGTTTAGATCGGTAAATTCATTGTTTGCCTACAAGTGACTGGCTAGAACCTGCAGCCTTTTTATAGTTTGGCATGTCCATCTGATGTCCGTATCTATTCTGGAAAGTTTCATGACCCAAAGGGTTATGGAGTATGTTTTAAAGAACTTTGATTTTTTCCCATCTTATTTATTGGCCATGTAACGATTTCCTCATTGATCAATTGTGATGGCTATTAGATGTCCCTGCTTGTCACTAAAAGTTTGTATTTTTTAAATCGAGTTTGATGACAATTGTTACATTAAAATTTTAGTAGTATTTGGTAGTATGTGCTCGATAAAACATTATATAATTATTGTCACATTCGTGATATGACGACCTTTCCAAAGTATTTTTTTCTAAAATATCAAATAAAGAAGTAAAACTACTGTTAATTATATTCTGACGGTTGACTTGTTGATGTACCTTTCAGATTCTTCATAACATTATTGTGGCACAATACTTTCGTGAGGGATGCTATGACCCAAAGGCATTGCTTGATAGGCTTGAAAAGGTTAAGGTAGGTGCAAATGTTTACTGGTCCATTTAATTTTTTGCTTGTGAGGTAATTAATTTAAACTTTGATCCACTTTTCACTATTAGTTAAATCATTTTGTTGGTATTTGCTTGAGATAGTGTGATTGTTCTTTTAAACTTTGTATCAAGTAATTCAAGAGTCTAATTAAGATAAGTACAAATATAAAAACTACTAACCTGTGTATTTCTTCACACTCTTAGTCTTGTTACTCATTAGTCAATAAATCCTAGATACCTTGACATGTTACTCTACAACAACTTTATCTTGGGTGGTTAATCGATTGGAACTTACCTGTTAACCATTTGAACTTAAAACAAAATACAAATTTTAAATATATCGGTTGATATAGGGTTATTTTGTGTTGATCAACATATGGCTCTCAACCTGATACATATGCCGATATTCTCTCAAATGATATAATTGACATATGTTGTCCATGTGTTGCTTTCTTGTGAAAATAACATATCGACTGGCATTTTGGACGTGCCAACATTTATAATGATGTTTTAGGGCCATGTCCTCTGCAACACTAAGCAAAAACCATGTCCTTCTTGTAAACTTCAATCCATTTCCGGTTAGGCCTATCTCTAGTCCTAGCGGTTCTTTTAACTACTATCTTGTCATTCTTTACTAGAGCATCCATTGGTTTGCACATTCATTTCATTGAGATTCGACAATGTTCTATGTTGGATGTCAACCCTCCTGCATACAAACTTGATCGACCCTGATACTGAAAATCAAGGTTGCATATGTCAGATGTAGGGTTCATGTCGTTTGGGTTTTGAAATGTAAGATGTCGGGGATATCCTAATATGTTGGATTGCAATAAATATATAGTATATTACATAATATATTCAATGTCCTAAAACTAACTAGGAACATAAAAGTATAAAACAAGGGTAAAGTGCATAAAACCCCTCCTTAGATGAACACTTTTCACAAAATAGCACATAGTAGACGTTTGCAGCAATTAAATCCTCCCGCAATAGATAACTTGATCAACATAGTCCTTCCCGTCTACTAATCGTTTGGAGTGACCATTAGTGGCTTTTAAAAAATAATAATAATAGAATACCCAAAATACCCCTTCCCCTCCCATCCCACCCGCGCTGGCTGCCACCACTTCCCCCGGCGCCTCCACCTGCACCCCCACCTGCGCTGCCGCCGCCGCAGGAGGAGGGGGTGGGCTACTGGAGAGAGGGGAGGGGGAGAGGGAATGTGGGAAGGAGTTTTTTGTATGGGTATAATCGTCATTTCAGGCCTAATTTGACGTATGTTAACGACAAAAATCAAATTGGGTGTAAACTGAGCCAAAATGAAAAGGCAAGGGTTTTTTAAAGCTAGGGGTCTTATTTTGCTAAATATAACAATGCTACATTGAGGATTAACGGATTTGGGACCCTTATAACCGTTTGAAGGTCAAAAAACCAGATTTGAGATATACTAGTCTTATTGGGTGCTCTATCTTAGGTTATTTTGTGTTGCTCAACGTGCCAGTCTCAACCTCAACCTAATATATCGGCCAATATTTTGATATCATCTTAAACAATATAATCTACATAAGGTGCCGATATGTGCCATTTTCACAGGAAAATGACGTATTGGATGACATCTACGACATTGGTGAACATATAAAACATTAAGCACAGCAGTACAGAGTTTATTACATCACTTATTTCCTCGACGTAATTTTCCAATTTGGCTTTGTTCTGCTTTGTACCTTTGGTTCTTGTTCTTGCCTCTAAATATTTTTATGCCTAGTGGAGTTAAATATTTATTCCCTCTCAAAATTGAAATAATCACATTGACAAAACTAGGTGTTTTTTGAAAATTTGATCATTAATTATAGAGGAGCTCTTCAGAAGAAGATTCCTCGATAAAATTCACTTTCTTCCGTAAACTTTTTTTGGAGTCCATGAACTGTTGTATGGTTGGCCTCAAAGGCTCAACGTATTTTCGCGTCTGTATAGAACCATATACTTTGATCTGTTAACTGTCACTCTCTTGAACTTCTTTCATACCTATATGAAGTATGAGCTGCATACTTTGATATGTTTACTGTCTGGCTTGATCTTCTGTTGACTGTATGCTTAGTTTGAAACACCTTGGTATGAAACTCTTTGAGTTGATTGTAACTCTTTGATAATAATTAGCCATTGGGCTGCCTTTCCAGCCTTTATTTGCTACAAGCTCGTAGTGGTATGGTCCTTTGGATGAACAACTTTCCTCTATTCAGTCCCCCCTAGGAACTTGGGGTTTTATCATCCTTGGACGACATACCTTTTCTCTTTAGATGGTGGTCATGTATCTTCTAATAAATTGACATATAATTTTGAAGACCACGATGCATAGGCTATCCTTGATTTTGTTTTGCAAAGGCAACTTATAAAAGTGGCTTAGGCGGCATCTAGGTGCTTTGCTTGGGCCTAAGCTGCTTGATTATGTGAATCCAACAACCAGGGAAGAAGAACGAAGACGAGGTCATAGGGAGGGCAAGCCCCCTCCTTTTTTTACCGCTGCCTTAGGCATTGCAACCCGCTCTTTAATTTCTACCAGCTATATTGCTGCTTACTTTACTGCCGGCTATGTCGCACACAAGTTTTAACCATAAATATAAGATAATTGAATACCCGAATCTTTGAGAAATATATATTCAATTCATATGAACTTAAATGCCCACAACAAAAATTCTTTTAACTTTGATCTTTTAAGTTGATTTTTATCCTTATTTTAAACAAAAAAATACTATAAAAAGGTCTGACACATATTTGGAGAGTGTCCGTTTGTGACACATTTGCGTATTTGGAGTGTCCAAATCAGCCACGTGTCCTTATGTAGTTATGTGGAGTGTCTATGTCCGATTTCAAATGAAAATATGGGGACGTAAAATGAGTGCCCGGTACGCGTCCGAAGAGTGTCCGAAAGTGTCGGTCTGATACTTGTCCGACACAAGACTCATTACTTAAATGAGAATGTCCATGCTACGTAGAATGCTGTTGTTCGCCGTTGATGCCACATAGTTTACTGTGAGTTTGTACTGCTGAATGATCCAAATAGAGAAAGGAGAGATCTACAGCTCAACTCTTGCTCTCATAAAAAGCGGAATCAACTTTACTTAAAAGTGAGTCAAGCTAATTAAAAGTATGTTGGCCCTTTTGACATTTTAGTGGGTTGGATTAGACGTTTGAGCCGTAACTTATACTCTTATCTATCCTGTTGAAAGCAATGGTGAGCTATACCAATGAGAGACATGTTACTTTTTCTTCCATATTCTGCAGATCTTTGTCTTTTTGACCTCTTTCATTCTTCTGCCACTTGTCTTCTTCCTCAATCTGATCCATTCTGTTCCTGCTTTCCTCTATGTTGTTGGTGCTTATGTGGCTAGGCATCCAACTGTCTGCTTAAGAACCTTTTCTTAAATTTGCACGAGTACAAGAACTGAAGGACCCAAATTCCCTTGTCACATTGAAGATTCTTTTCGTATTACTATTATTAAATTTAAGAAATAGTTGCCAGACTCCTCCATGGCTATTAGCTATAGTGTTTGAGTCTGGCAGAATCAGGTCTGAAGCATGAAAATGAAGGTTAATTTACTAAGAGATTTGGATCATGATTTTAGCAGATAAGCTGAATATATTGCATAATTTTACCATTAAAGTATGATTAAAAGTTTTTTTTTGCATGTTCTAGGATTTTTTGGTTATTGTCAGATTTTGTTGCATCTAACATCTTACTAAAGGTTTGTACAATTACACGATGTTAAAAGTATGATTAAAAGTATTTTTACATGTTCTAGGTTATTTTTGGTTATTGCCAGGTTTTGTTGCATACTTTTAGCATATCATGTATGAGCAGTAGGTTAGTCTGTTGGTACTTGGTAGCAGCGCTCGTAGCGTTACTAAAGGTGCCTGCCGGAGATATAACGCCCTCGTAATTGCTTTTGGTGTCATTAATTGTAGCCTTGGTCCGCACAGGTTTTTGCTGTCCAAAGCATCTTGTGGATCTAATTCACCTTGTTTGGCGCCATTTTTTGGTTGCCAATATTCCAATTTTTTTGTATGAGATTTTTTTTGGAATGTAGGCAGGGTGTAGCCACTCAACAAAAGGATCATTACCCAGCTAGTCCGGCTTTTGCAGTTTCACACTTCTGTAGATCTAAGCTACCTTTTGATGCTTTGAACAATCCCTCATTTGGATGATTTTGCTCATAAACCACGTTTTGACCTTGTTTAAGTATTAGTAGTATTGATAGTATTGGGCTTTAGTCCCACATCAGATAGAACAATAGGAAGAGGGGTTAACCTCTCCTATATATAACTCTCTCTTCAATAAGAATCATCCCATTATTCTACTTCTACATGGTATCATAGTCATAATCCATCCACCCTTCTCTCTCCCCACAAAAAAACAACAAAACCCTAACCCTAGTTGCCATCCCCCTTGCCTCCAGCGTCCCCCACCCCTGCCTCCGCCCCCCGCCCCCGACCTCCGGTGCCCCCCCTCCCACCCCCGCCCCCGCCTCCATTGTCACGCCCCGGTCCCGAAGGTCTCCGAACCAACGCCCCCGTCGGGCGCGAATCACCGCGCCTCGTCGCTCCCGCAGAGCGTATGGTCGTTTACTATCGGGACGTGATGCGTGCGAGCCTGGGATTGCGTCCGCACAAGGCAAAATCGTTAAAGTTTTGGCTATCATCGAATCTGTCGAGTAAGCAGCGGAGGGACATTGTTGCAAGCATTTATCCATCTGCGTATACGGGGCAAATCGAGGCACAGGGTTATCTGAATACAATGGGATTGTTCCATACATTATGCCCCTCTATACAAAAGCAGCTCAAAGCAATCGATACGGCTCAAGGCATCGAAACCAGATTTCCGGGGCTTGGGGATGAGGCACGCCTATCGCTTCCTCGGACGATCCAGCACCTGCAAACAAGCAAACTGTTAGTGGGTCAGCACTTTTATAAGTACTGGTGAGTATAAACAACTGAACAAAAGCTACACCCCCTGAAACCCACACTAAGTAAGCATGTGACAAAACATTACATTACTAGTGATCTTGCTACTTTTACTTAGATTCATTACATGCAGGAGGGACAGAGTCATATTACTATCTTTTTGGAAACATCTTTGAAAACAGAATCCAATACAACCAAACAATCGAGGCAAATAGTTCAAGCACGATGTACCAATCCGGGTGTGCGCAACGTGTCTCGTGAACTATACACAAAGACTCTAGGGACTTGCAGCATATAGGAACTATCATTCAATCAAGCACACAAGTTGAACTATCAATCAGAGGTCGGTCCCCGAGAAACTCAGGATCGGTAGCGGTAATCCAGCTAACCAACGACTCCTTTATCTGATGCTATTAGCAGCTGTGACTCATGGTTCAGCTCTTCACTAATAGCCATTGTCCGACCGATGTAAATGTATGAAATACTATCAGATAAACTCTAAGATGCACATGTTCATGGACAAGTAGGCTATATATAAACTCTTTATGTTTCTTACCCCTTGCCGATCGGTTATCCCTGCAGCAGACATACAAGTTAGCAACAATTTGCAGAAACATATATGTATAAGATTCTTTAGTTTCCTGTCCGTTTCTGCATCAAACAGTTAGGTATGCAAGAAGGCTAGCCTAGCATGCTCCCTAACTACCTGAATGCAGCTATCTCCATGAACATGCTAACTTCTCTAACATAGACTCAACTCTTCTCAACAGAAGCACCGCCTCCCATCTAATAGCCACGTCCCCCTGGATCCCGTAGGACCGGAACATCATGACGTACTATTAGTCTTGCCCCATCAATCTCCATCCTCCATTCTAATATCCACACCCCGAGCTTAGGGCGCGTTATTAGTCTCCCACATTTCGTTTGGCCTCCATCCACCGCAAGCTCCCACTATAACAAGCATATCACATATCACAATAGCAACACAAAGTGACAATGCAAACTTTCAATCCATCAATCTCTTATCTAATAGCCACACCCCCCCGGACCCCGTAGGACCGGAACATCAGGACGGGCTACTAGTCTCTGCACAAACAAGACAAAATTTACTCTTTTATCGAAATAAGCATACATTCCATCAAGCTTTAGCATTCAAGACAAGCAAATATAAACACGATGACAAGCAAACATATGAACGATCTTTTAGTTGAAGCTAGCATGACACGGGTCTATTTATCTCTTCAAGTTAAACATGCAGTTCTACTCTTTCCTTAGCAGGGCAAGGTTCGTTCGATAGCGGTGTCAGTGTAACTAGCATGCAATATTTCTTATACTTAGCATGGCAATGGTTCTAACTCTATTTAGGCAGGCATGTTCTCGTTCTATCATTCATGCAACTTATCTTATTAAGCAAACAAGCAATTCAAAAACTCAGATTCATTGTTGAGGCGTGCAAGAATCAGAGAATGCAGTTCTGCCCACTCACCTTGATCAATCGTCTTGTGGTTCGGTCGGAAACTCTCCGAGAAGACTTCCGCTCGAGCAAGCAAAGCGATATACATAGTGCCTACGCGGAGCGGGGCACTACATCCACCCCCCTTCCCTGCCTCCGTCCCCTTTCCTGCTGCCGCTGCTGTCTTCCTGCTGCTGCTGCGCTGCCTCCGCCCCGCCCCGCCCCCCTCTCTGCCTACAACAACCGTCCCTCCCTTCAAACCCTAACAGTTACCTAACCCTAACCCTAACCCTAGCCATCTTTCCTAACCTGGATAACATGTCCATAAATCCTAACCCTAACCCAGCCGCCATCTACTCACTTGACCGACTCTTTCACCCTCTCCCTACCCAACTCACACCAGACTTTCATAGGGGAAATCGAAATGAAAGGTCGCTCTCGCGGCCTGCACCGAAACAATGCTTTACCCCTTGATCCGCTGGACAGGATGAGCAACCTTTCTCTGAGAAAGCATCTCCTCCCATCCAATACGGAGGGAAACCCTAGGAGAGCCGCCGACTCCAACTACCGTTAGTCCAGCCTTTGTTGCCCCTCGGTAGAGTGAGTCTACTTAGCGAACTGGCAGGACGCTCCTAACCCTAGTTGTCCTTCCACTTAAAAAAAAACCCATGTTGGGATTCTTAGTGGTTAAACATTGGTTTGTTTACTGGAACCTCTAGCTCTCAACATCGGTTTACGAAATCTAACAAAGAGCAGACAAGTGGTTTGTCTTGCGTGAATCTTTGTTTCTTTCCTTGATCTTCACATCGGGATCTAACAGAGTAACCTGGGTTGACTCTCAGTCCCGACGTGTGATATATATTCACTCTCTGCTTTCTATGCGCGTGCCAGTGCTGGCCACGTTTCTAGCGCATTGGCAGAGTTGATGTGATTATCAAGTTGGAAAGCTCATACCGACATTCGAATTCGGAATACTGAAGGATGACAGGCACTGACGCAAATAGCAGTGTTGCAGACACTAGTGTCGGAAACGCATTGGCGGGATCAACGTACACTGGCGTGGCGATTTTCTCGATTCGACTTGTCGATCGACGATTGGATGGACCAGAGGGCTACTCGACATGGCGAAAGAAGGCCGAGAAGACACTTAGGGGAATGCAGTTGTCCAAACATCTGACAGACAACCCCTCAACAGAGTCTGATATCATATTTGAGCAATAGAGACAGATGATAGTCTACTGTTTACACAGTTGATGAATTCAATGGAACTATCGGTGGAAGACATGGTTCAGAATACGGATTCCGTAAAAGAATTATGGGAGGTCCTGGCGGCAGCGGTTGATGGAAAACATGATTTGTTCCGTATCTACGATTCGGTTGTTGGTGTATACCGAGCAAATCAGGGAGAGTCTCATAAGGACCATTACCGGGCTTTTAAGGCTATGACTGATGAGATCGATCGTGTTTTACCCCTCACAACATATATCAATGAAGCAAGGGCCTAATGTGAGCAGCTTTATGTCATGACAAATTTGGCATCTCTCCGTCCTGATTCAGACTCTGCTCGCTCACAGATCATTGTTGGATCTGATATTCCGTCTCTGATGGAGACGCACTATCGCGTTCTTCGGGCAGCGAAAATCGTTGAGACCACTCCGGGTGATTCTCCTGCCGATCGATCTGCACTTGGTGCTGCTTGTGCTGGATTTTGTGGTGGACGACTTGGTGGCCGAAATACTGGTCGTGATGGAGGACGAGGCAATGGCGGTCGCGATGGAGGAAGACCGCACACATGCTTCCACTGTGGTCAACATGGCAATTTCCAGTGGCAGTGTCATAAAGCTCCTGCCGCCAATGTTACATCGTACGCTCCTGATGATGGCGATCGATCTGTCCAGATGACTGCAGAGTCATATACAAATTTTCTTGAGTTCCAAGCTCAACGTCGGGGTGAGGCATCCACATCTGGATCCATAGTCGGGTACTCCGCGACATGTGTGGTACGGTATAAGCAGTGAGTAATTGACTCTAGTGCGTCAGCTCATATGACTGGCGACGAAGGTATGATACGCAATTATATATCGGTGGGACGTGTTTTCGATATTACTGTTGCAAATGGTGGTTCACTAACAGTCCGTGGACGTGGAAGTGCTCGTCTTTCTTCTGGACTGTCACTCAATTCCGTATCACACATACCTGGCAACCCGTTCAGTCTACTTTCCATCAGTCAGATTATATACGACATGCATTGCTCGGTAACATTTTTTCCTGATGGTTGTGTTTTTCAGGAACTAAAGACTGGAAAGACTGTCGGTAGAGGGCATGTGGCTGGAGGCTTATACCTGTTTGACGCACCTTCCCCTGTTGCTTGTGCCGGCGTGAATCGACATCCTTTCGAGCTACACTGTCGGTTGGGCCATCCATCTATCCAAGCTCTCCAACAATTGTACAAATCTTTAGATATTTCCGCTTCTTTTCATTGAGTCGTGTAGTTTGGATAAACATCATCCGGTTTCCTATCCGGTTAGTCAAAATAAATTTGCATCGGCTCCTTTCGAGTTGGTGCATTCTGATATATGGGGGCCATGTCCGGTTGACTCGATGATGGGTTTCAAATACTTTGTTACATTTGTTGATGATTACTCACGTGTCACTTTTGTCTATCTGATGAAAAATTACTTCGAACTATTTAAAATTTGGTATAATTTTTATGCGGAAATTAAAACACAATTTGGTGTTCCGATTAAATGCCTTCGAAGTGACAATGGTCGTGAGTATCTGTCTCGTGAGTTCAATTCACATCTGTCTCAAAATGGCTTTATTCACCAAACTTCATGTCCTTACACACCACAACAGAATGGTGTGGTCGAACGCAAGAATCACTATCTCTTGGAAACAACGCATGCTCTTATGTTTCAACTTTCAAGCACGTACTCCCAGAATAATTTGGTCGAATGCGGTACTTACAACTTGCTATCTTATTAATCGCATGCCATCGTCGGTTTTCAATGGTGCCACTCCTTTTTTCGGCTATATCCCGAACGAAGTCGTTTTCTTTACCTCTCAAAATTTTTGGTTGCTTGTGTTATATTCGGGATACCCGACCAACCCTTTTTAAATTTAGATCCTAAGACAATCCAATGTGTTTTTCTTGGATATCCTAAAGATCAGAAAGGGTATCGTTATTTTGTCCCTAAATTGAAGATGTATTTTTTCTCTCGGGATGTTACCTTCGTTGAAATAGAGTTTCCTTCACTTCCACAAACTACAGGTCCAGTGCCCCAAGTTTACCCAGAAGATTTCTTGTTGATTCCTGTTCAAACACAACAGGCCCCGTAAGGGTGCCCTCCCATAACGAGCCAGTATTCCGGTCCAACGGTCTGCAAACACCGGTTCAGTTAGCACCGTCGTCGTCCGAATGAGTGTCGCAGAAAGGGCCCACAGTTACAAAGCCCTCCTCCTCTAGCTCTACTGATACGCCTCCGTCTGTTCCACCAGCTCGACCTCGTCGTGCTTGTCGTGATCATCCCTTGTATGTTAAAAACTACAAAGGGCTCGTGAGCCAGACTCAGTTCTTGATAGCTACTATTGATGGGATTCAGATTTCTAATACTGCCGAGGAGGATCTCAGATATCCCGGTTGGCGTGCTGCTATGGAAGAGGAGATGAAAGCGCTTTGGGAGAACCAAACTTGGAACTTGGTAGATTTGTCTCCTGGTAAACATGTAGTAGGTTGCAAATGGGTGTTTACGATCAAAGTGAAACCGGATGCCACTCTTGATTGACTAAAGGCTCGTCTATTGGCTAAAGGATATTCCATGATCTATAGTGAAGATTATTTTGAGACATTCTCCCCAGTTGCCAGGATGACCTCTGTACGCGTACTCTTGGCCTTAACTGTTTGCTATGATTGGCCATTACTTCAGCTGGATATCAAGAATGTTTTTCTCCACGGGGATCTTGATGAAGAAGTGTATGTGATGCAATCTCCCGGATTCGTTGCAAGGGAGGATAAAATGTGTCATCTGAGGAAGACCCTCTATGGTCTCAAACAATCACCTCGTGCATGGTTTAGTCGATTTACACTTGTTGTTACTCAGTTAGGTATGTGTCAATCGAAGAAGGATCATTCGGTATTCTACATACAGACATCAACTGGAAGGATACTACTTGGTGTCTATGTTGACGATATTGTAATCACAAGAGACGACAACCAGGGTATTGCAGGCCTAAAGAAGTTTATGGAAGAACAATTTCAGACCAATTATATGTGATCGTTAAACTACTTCTTGGGCATTGAAGTTACACGGGGTAAGTGGGACATTGTAATGTCCCAGAGGAAGTACGTGCTAGACATACTAAATGATACAAGAATGATGCAAGCCACGGCAATAATCTTGCCCATGGATCCAGGAGCAAAGTTACTCCCAGACGAAGGGGTCCTGATGACCAATCCGGATCAGTATTGTCGAGTGATTGGAAAACTCAACTACTTGGCGGTCATGACTCGTCCGAACATTTCTTTCGTCGTAAGTGTCGCAAGTAGATTTATGGCTTCTGCACGAATTTTACATTGGAACGCAGTTTTCAGAATTCTGCGCTATCTAGTCCAGAATCCGGGAAAAGAAATTCGGATGGAGAATCATGGACACTATGTTGAGTGTTTTACCGATGCTGACTGGAGTGCAATCCTGGCGGATAGACGGTTTACATCTGGCTACTCAGTATTTATTGACGGAAACTTGGTATCGTGGAAAAGCAAGAAGCAGAATGTGATAGCACGATCAAGTTCAGAAGCAGAATATCGAGCCATTGCTCATGGCACATCAGATGTTTTATATCTGCAGCATTTTCTACAAGAGCTGGAGGGAAGAAACTTGATCTAAAGCAGCAGATATGTGGTGTGATAACTAGCCTGCTATCCATATTGCTACAAATCCTGTATTTTATGAAATGATGAAGCACATTGAAATCGACATCCACTTTGTCCGTAATGAGTATAAAAAGGGGATGATAAAGTTTCACCACGTAGAAGTCAAAAGAATAAAAAAAGTTTCACCACGTAAGGACCGGTGATCAGATAGCCGATATCTTCACAAAGTCTCTTTTTGGTTCTCGGGTTCAATTTCTGTGTAACAAGCTGGACATGATTGACATATATGCTCTAGCTTGAGGGAGAGTGTTAAGTATTAGTAGTATTAGTAATATTGAGCTTTAGTCCCACATCGGATAGAACAATAGGAAGAGGGGTTAGCCTCTCCTATATATATGTAACTCTATCTTCAATAAGAATCATCCCATTATTCTACTTCTACAGACCTTCACGATCCCTAGAGGATTATGGATTATATGAAACTATAGTTTTACTTTTGGGAGTTATTTCCTTTTGTTTGTTAGATGTCTTGGCACTCATGGGGGATTGCCTTGTATCTCGATGATTTCTCTACAGAAATTGCTTCTTATGTGTAATTAAATGATGCAATGGATATGAAAATATGCTCTCCCTCTTTTAGTTCCCAATACAGTGTTGGTAGTTTGCATGATGCTTGATGGAGATGCTTGTAGCCGGTATTAATTGAAAGTATGTGTTCATGCCACTTGGAAGATGGTCCTCTGCATTTACAGCATTGTTTTATGATACTAGTATTTTAGTGTTGATTGGGATAATACTAATTTGTTTTTGTTGAACTTTTTATTGTCTTACAGAAGAGAACTGAAGAGCTTACCTGTACATCCGGAGAACAAGTGGAAAACAATATCGGAACAAAAGCCACTTCTGGATCGAAAGGGAGTGGTACCACTCTGCATCAGTCATCTGCTGCAGAGACAGGCTGTATTGCATATGAAGTTGATACTTCTATCATCACTTTGAACACTGTATGGTTTCATGATGTGTTTTCTTTTCTCTCTGTCGCCCCTGCTCATGAAGAACAGAGTGTAGGTGGTCCGGCAATGACATGTCTTAATCAACATGGTGCTTTTTACAGGCAATTCTGCTCTATCAACTCCATGAGTACAAGTATGCATTATCCATTCTAGAACCCCTGTATCTGAACATAGATCCAATTGATGAGGTATCGCACACGGCAATCTTTATTTTTATTCAGGCTCTTTTTCATTCTCTCCTTAATATGTATCTGTTCATGTACAGCCAACTGCCCTTCATGTTTGCCTTCTCATACTGGATATTGCTCTAGCTTCCAATGATGCATCAAGAGCAGCAGTAAGCTCTATCTTCGATTTCTTATGTGTCCTTGCTAGAATAAATATGTTGCCCTTTATAATCTTCCAATGATCCTTGATTCTGTAACCTTTTGACTTATTTCGATAGCTCAATAATTTATGTTTAGTGTTTTATTTGTCAACTTGATCCTTCATCCATAGAGTATAATATGTAGTTTATCATCACCCCCCCCACTGTTTTGTTGAAAGTCTTTCTATTGCTATAAATCATTGCTATGGACTGTGCAGAAAGACATTTGCTTTTATGATGTAGCCATTTTCATCTCTTTTCCTTCTTTCTGTAGTCAGTCACACACAAGGTATTAAAATTTGGATGCCGGGTTTATGTAGGATTGTAATTTGTCATGTCGGATGTGGGACCATGGAACATATCATCAATATATTATAATATCAGGCCACTTAAGAGAATAAATTGAATATAAGTATCGATGAAAGTAAATTATTTGCATTTTCGCAAATGTCCTAAATAGTAAATAAGTATAAATAGGGATCAATTTTGTCGGACAATCTTTTCATACAACAATGTTGAGACGATAGAATAAATCCTACTTATCTAAGATATATAGTTTGTTATCAAACTAGGATAATAAGTAAATTATATAAATCGAAAAAATTAGAACTAAAAAAGAAAGAATAACCATTAAAGAAAGCAAAATAAAGTACATTCCCATTGTTGGTCTCATCGGTGATTGTCAAAGACTTTGATGGCATTGTTGCCACTGCAGTTGTCTTGTCACGAGATCACGAGAGGGGTGCGTGGTGGGGAGAGACATGATGATGAGGGAGGACTAAGGAGAAGATGATAATGTCATTGTAAACGTACACAAGAAAATATGGTGTCTTTAGTGGTGGTTGGTGACCATTGTAGTTGTCAGGGCTGCTTTTAAAGAGGAAAAGGCAAAAGCACAGATCGGGAGGCAAACGATCATGCTCTCCTCATTTGTCAATTTATGGGTTATATAATGGGTTATGACATCTAACATGTTATAGCTATGCTTTTATCTCTGTTGGTTACTTACGGTTACTGAACCTATTAAACCAACTTTTATAAGAATTGTCAAAATTTTACTATACGGAATATATGCTGATATTGTGACCTATGCTAGATATTTTGTTGGATGGCATATTCGAAAACGACATGTTCCAAAACGACATAAAAGATGCATTGCTTGTTGTTTTCGTCCCAAAAGTGACATGTCTGTCCTCCCAAAGTGACATATCAGCTGACATGTTGAACATGTCCGCCAACATTTAAATCAATGATTGCACATAATACAGATCACAAAATTATAAAAAACTTGTTGTAAGAATGGGTTTACTTCTAGTGCCTGGAAGCAATATCCGAGAGCCTTTGTTTACAGTTAGTTCCGTTGCTTTCAAATCTCATTACCTTCTACTGATTTACTAGTCTGATCTACAGTATATAATGGTGAACTGCAACTTCCGGTTCATGTAATGTATAGCTTAGACAGCGCACATATACCTTATACAAAATCAAGGAGGTATATAGTTTATGAGGCAAGCTGTGAACTGATGAAGTTTATTAACATCCTATGAAAGATTATCCTAAAATTATGTCATTGAGTTGGCGTCACAATCTTAACAAAAGAGGGTCAGTTGTCATGTAACCTAAATTTTATTTGACAGTGACCTAGCCTCGTAGTTCTGGAAATAAGGCTGATGATATGGGGAATCCCTCACCACTCTGTAGGGAAATGAATCTAATCTGTATTGCAAAGATGATTTATTTAATGTGAGGACTATCTTATGTTTGATGTAGAGTTTTATAATCAAAACAACCAAGTTGACTGTGCCACTAAAGTGAAGCTTAGTTTAGTTGTATTGTTGAGTATCATACATATTTCATTGCAGTTGCCTGCAAATGCTCTCCATTAAGACCACATAAATTTGAATATGGATGAAGAGTCGAAGATCAGATCCTTGGGTGAAAATCATAGTTAAAAAATATGGGGGAACAGGTATTATCGTGAGAGAAAATAGAATATCTCCATCTGTCTATTCTGTTTTCCCTTTGAACACATCAATGGGTAAGTTTTGCATCAAAATAAAAAAAATTGAGGACCTAGAGACGAACACAAACAAGGTTCATCAACTAATGTTCTAATTTCTGCTTCTAGATTTGAGACATGAAGTTCTGGATTTAACACTGAACCATCAAATTTAGTGAAAGCAAGTACAAGATTCTTTATAAATTATACATGGAACACCTAACTCCACATTAATCCTTCTTTTCAGAGCCCCTTCCATGTTATGTTTGAAGAAACAATTGGACAATTTCAGTCCTATCCCTGTAAGGGTGTGTTTGGTTGTAAGCAAGTGAAATGTAAGTGGATAAAAGTGCACTTTTTTCGTTGCACTTTTATCACTTTTCTTGTTTGGTTACAATTGACTGAAACTTGATCATCTTTTTTAAATATGACATAAAGCGACTTTTGTCCCCTCTAAAATTTGAATCTCACATCCTCTCCCTCTCAGGGGGATGAAAGTGGGATTATACTGTGTTTTATTTTCTTTTCATTTTCACTATTTGCATGTAAAAGTTCACACTTAATTATTCCACTTGCACACTACCAAACATATAAAGTGATAAATGTTACACTTCCAAGGGACAGAATTTTTGTAACCGAACAAGGTTATCTCAAAAACTCATTACAAAAACAGGACTTTTGTGAAGCGATTTTTTTAGCTCATTTGCTTGCAACCAAATACACCCTAAATCTACCATCTACCTGCAAAAACGATCTCTGTAAATTAAATTGTTACGTTGCTGAAGCTATTTTAGTTTCTCTTAATGACATTTACTTTTTATTCGGCTTGGAAGTTCGATTCCCAGGTTAAAGTTCTCGATTATTCAAGAATATTATATTTGGTAACAAGTATCTGGCATCTTAACGATATTGTGGCACATGATTACCAAGGAGATAATCTGGTGATTTGGAGAAGAAATAGTCCTAGTAGCCATATTGATATTATAAAGGATGTGTTACGGCAACTTTCAGAGAATTGGAGACACCACAATCACTGGTGGTTTATATGTACTTTTTCACACTCTTTATGATTGAAATTACTAGGCATATTCAGGACGAGATACCATGGGGTATAATGTTTATCTGTGATGTTGTGCTTGTGCTGGTTTGTAAGACTAGAGAGTGGAAACAACTTTGGAATCTAAGGATTTAAAACTAAATACGACGAAAATAAGTATATGAAATATGACTTCAACTAAAAGCTAAAAAGTAATGAAGGAGGAGTACATATGGATGGCAAAATATACCTAGTAGTGATCTCTATATTGAGGACAAGTTGTTCGTTGTGGTGAAGAGATTGCGAATGATGATATTTACTGAATTAAAACGTAATGGTTGAAATGAAGTGCTTCCGGAGTTCTATTTGATCGCAAGGTACCATTCTAGGTTACTTTTTTTTACAAGACAACTATAATATCATATAAATGCTTTATGGTCAAAGTTGGGTAACATAAAAATGCGTCCATAAAATAAGTAGGAAATGAGAATGTGTATATGGATAACTTGAAAATGTGTATTAGCATGAGTATTAGCCGAGTGTCTGTGAATTCTGGGGAAGCTACGAACTCCGTTGTGTGCTAAACCGATCGAGTTGTACACAACGTGGATTTGGTGTGACAACCCACGTTCTTAGGGGGTTGTTGACCTCCCTGATAATAGGCCACAATGGCCTCGACTTCTGTGAGGAGTCGGGGAGAACGTGAATAGTTTCCCTACTGATACCGGTTGGACCATTGCAAGCACGGGTAACTTCCCCCACTAATGGTGGTTGATCGTTGCTAGCCCCGCGGAGACTGTGATGTAGCTCACAGAAGGCTGTCAAACGATCAATTAAATGGTTGCAGAGGGCTTTCCCTTTATAAATAGCCTACGGCATGCTCAATCATGGCTTTTTCATGTTTTCCCCCCTATAATAATGCATTCTATACACATAAAGAAGTCCCAATGGCTGTTTCTTGAGTCATCGATTTTAGCCTCCCCACTCTTTAACTTGGAGAAGAGCAAGTGTGTGTTCCCTTTTGCTTTGTAAGCATCAAAAGCAACCTTTGTTGTGCAATTTTCTTGCAATTTTTTGATGCCTTGGAGTTCAGAAGTATATGAAACGAACTTTGCCTCCGTCGAGAAGAAGCTACAATCTTGCATTCAGATCGTCAATGGAACATATTGATCATGCGTTGATCAAGATTTCACAGTCACACTTTCCTAGAAATATGTAATTATTTTAAATTTTGTTTTGTAAGCTCTTGTTGAAGAGTTGTAACAATTTGTGTACAAAAGTTTTGTAATTATTTTAGATCCCTTCGTTATATTTCTATCGGAAAACAAGTGGCGACTTGCTGAGGAATTCATTCTCCATCGGTTGTGTCGTAATTCGGCACTAAGATCCTTGAGACGAGTGTTGAGATGTTGGTCCTTTAGTAAGCTTGCTGAGGAATTCTTCTCTCTCTTAAAGGATTTTTTTTAAATCCTGAGGTAAGTAAGCTTGTGGGCAATTGCCAATAATTTTTGTCACTTTTTTATTGTTATATGGCAAAATGTGTTGTTCATAATCTCTTTGAATCTCAACCAAATGGTATTTAAGCAAAACCAAACCTGACCTTAAACCGAAGTAATGAAAATTGGACCAAATTAACATAAACTTGCTGACCTTACAGGATTGTTGGATCAGTTATGTTTGTTTGTCAGGTGTGGACTTGGCTAATGTGTTCATGGACCATATCAAATGGGGAAATCGGGTCAATATCTACTTGGTTGAATTAAATTCTCATGGACTAGCATCGTAACCTGACTCAAATAATCCTATCCTGAATCCTAATCTAACCATAGCCCTGATCATAGCCCCAACTTTTACCACGCTTGCTGTCTCTCCATGCTTTCTCTCTCCGGCGTCCTTTTCCACGGTGTCTTTCTTTACTATTCTTCAACCTCACCTACCTCCCCTCCAACTTGTCCTTGTCCCCTTCTCATCCCTCTACCTCTTCTCTTCGTCCCCTTCTCATCCCTCTACCTCTTCTCTTCGTCCTTTGACTCCTACTACTACTTCATCTTCCTCTCTTCCCTCAGCCGTATTTGCCTTCCCCTCCACCTCAACCCCTCTCTCCTTCCTCTACCATCCTGGTCCTATGAGAAGGAGAAATAAAGAAGAAATGAAGGGATTCGAGATGGTGGCCGTGGAGGCGGCTAGACTCAGGGCAGTCGATCCAAGGACCAGAGAAGATGAAGAGAGAGAAGAGTGGTTATTATTATGGTTTACGACTTTCTGACTCTATAGGGTTATATACCTGTCAGGGGCAAACTTGTAAACATCTCGATCATACATTGTATGTTGTTTTTTATTCCAAAAGTGAAAACTGAACTGCAAACCAAATATTCAGAACACAAATCCAAAACCAAACTGTGCCTTGGAAAATCCAAAACAAGAGGCTAGCTTGGTTCGGTTCAGTTCAGTTTTGTGGTTTGAACCAAGTAGTGCACACCAAGGTTCAAAGTATCGGTATTAGACCATTCCTATGAGTATCGGGATCAACAGTATCAGTAGTATCGGCGGTTTCGGATCGGAGTATCAGATTTTTTGGTGTCGGAAATCAAACACACTATTAGTAAATTATTAACATTTTAGAAAATATATTTTATACATTTATGCATAATTTAAAGTATTTCCAGAGTTGTTTCTTAGTATTTTTGAAATTGAATGAAATAATAGCCACCCATGTCGATTGATTTATATGTGATAGATATGTTTTCCTTTTTTATATGTTTTTACAACCTTACTATGCTTTTACACCCTTGCTAATTGGTCTTTTTAATTCAATTTTCTTTGCCGAATTGATCGGAAAAGAGACTCTAATGTCGGTATCGGTCAGTATCGAGTTCCTTTTGGTATCGGATCGGGACATGCCAAACTGTATCGGTATCGGCCGTATCAGATCGGTATCGGCCGATATTTCAAACTATGGTGCACACTCCTGTAATTGCATATTTGCACATTTATCTTCTTTCATCTTTGTTGAAAATGTTGGGTTGTGAATATTATAAAACAATTAAGCCTAAACTCTACTATTTATATGATGAAAAACTTCACCGACGAAATACAAGGTGACTGTACTGTATTTGTTAGGTATTTGAAGAGTTGGATGATTCCTATTGTAGGCAGTGCATCTAAAAATACTTTATCTGACAACTTTGCTTTCATTGTGATCTCAAGTGTAGAATTGGAATAATAGGATAATTTTTATTGATGAGAAGACTACATATATATAGGAGAGGCTAACCCCTCTCTATTATTCTATCCGATGTGGGACTAAAGTCCATTACTAATATAATACTTAACACCCTCCCTCAAGCTGGAGCATATATGTCAATCATGTTCAGTTACATAAAAAATGCACCCGAGGACCCAAAAGAGATTTCGTGAAGATATCGGCTATCTGGTCACCGGTCCTCACGTGATGAAACTTTATCATCCCCTTTTTATACTCATCACGGACGAAGTGGATATCAATTTCAATGTGCTTCGTCCTTTCCTGAAATACATGATTTGTAGCAATATGGATAGCATATTGGTTATCACACCCCATATATCTGCTTTAAATCATGCTTCTTCTCCCAGCTCTTGTAGAAAATATTGCAGATATAACACTTCTGCCGTGCCATGAGCAATGGCTCGATATTCTGTTTCGGAACTTGATCGTGCAATCACACTCTGATTCTTACTCTTCCACGATACAAATTTCTGCCAATAAATACCGAGTAACCAGATGTAGATTGTCTATTTGTCAGGCTTGCACCCCAGTCAGCATTGGTAAAGCACTCAACATTTGTATGTTCTTGGTTCTCCATGCAAATTTTTTTCCAGGATTCTGGACTAGATAGCGCAAAGTTCTGAGAACTGCCTGCCAATGTGGAACTCGTGGAGAAGACAAATATACTCGCGACACTGACGACAAAGAAAATATCTAGACGAGTCATAACCGCCAAGTAGTTGAGTTTTTCAACCACTCGACGATATTGATCCGGATTAGTCATTAGTACCCCCTTGTTGGGAAGTAATTTTTCTCTTGGGTCCATTGACGACGTTGCTCTCTTGGATTGCATCATTCCTGCATCATTTAGTATGTCTAGCACATACTTCCTCTGAGACATGACAATGTCTCTTTTTCCGTACGACTTCAACATCCAAGAAGTAGTTTAACGATCCCATATCCTTGGTCTGAAAATGCTCTTCCAGAAACTTCTTCAGTCCTGCAATGTCCTGACTGTCGACTCTCGTGATCACAATGTCATCAACATAGGCACAAGTAGTATCATTCCAGCTGATGCCTGTCGGTAAAATACTGAATGATCCTTTTTCGATTGACGCATGCCAAACTGAGCGACAACATATGTAAATTGACCAAACCATGTATGGGGTGATTGTTTAAGACCATAGAGAGCCTTCCTCAGATGACACACTTTACCCTCCCTTGCAACGAATCCGGGAGGTTGCACCACATACACTTCTTCGTCAAGATCCCTATGGAGGAATGCATTCTTGATATCCAGCTGAAGTAAGGGCCAGTCATAGCGAACAACTGAGGCCAAGAGAACTCGTACAGAGGTCATCCTGGCAACTGGGAAGAATGTCTCAAAATAATCCTCATCATAGGTCTGAGAATATTTTTAGCCACCAGACGAGCCTTTAGTCGATCAAGAGTACCATCCGGTTTCACTTTGATCGTGAACACCCATTTGCAACATACTGCTTGCTTTCCAGGCAGCATATCTATCAAGTCCCAAATTTGGTTCTCCCGAAGCGCTTTCATCTTCTCTTCCATAGTAGCACACCAATCGGGATGTTTGAGACCCTCCTCGGCAGTATTAGGAATCTGAATTCCATCAATAGTAGCTATCAAGGACTGAGTGTGGCTCACAAGCCCTTTGTAGTTTTCAACATACAAGGGATGTTCACGACAGGCATGACGAGGTCGAGGTGGTGGAAAAGGCGGAGGCGAATCAGTCGAGCTAGAGGAGGAGGAGGATGACTATATGACCGTAGGCACTATTTGCGCCGCTCGTTCGGACGACTGCGGTGCTGACTGAACCGGTGTCTGTGGACCGTCGGACCGGAGTACTGGCTCGGTAGGGGAGGGCACCTATACGGGGGCCGGTGTGTTTGAACAGGGAACAACAAAAAATCCTCATCTAGATAAACCTGGGGCACTGGACCTGTAGTTTGTGGAAGTAGAGGAAACTCGGTTCCAACAAATGTAACATTCCGAGAAAAAAATTCTCTTCAAGGTAGGGAAAAAACAACGATACCCTTTCTGATCTTTAGGATACCCAAGGAAAACACATTGGATTGCCTTAGGGTCTAATTTAGAAAGGGTTGGTCTGGTATCACGGACATAACACAAGCAACCAAAATTTTTGAGATGTAGAGGAAACAATTATCGTTCGGGATATAGCCGAGAAAATGGAGCACAATTGAAAACCGACGATGGCATGCGATTAATAAGATAGCTAGCTGTAAGTACCGCATCCGACCAAAACCTTCTGGGAGTACGTGCTTGAAACATAAGACCACGTATCGTTTCCAAGAGATGGCGATTCTTGCGTTCGACCACACCATTATGTTGTGGCATGTAAGAAAATGAAGTTTGGCAGATGATGCCATGTCGAGACAGATGCAAATTGAACTCCCTAGATAGATACTCACGACCATTGTCACTTCGAAGACATTTAATCGGAACACCAAATTGTGTTTTAATTTTCGCATAAAAATTATACCAAATGTCAAATAGTTCGGAGCAATTTTTCATTAGATAGATAAAAGTGACACGTGAGTAATCATCAACAAACGTAACAAAGTAATTAAAATCCATAATCGAGTCAACTGGATATGGCCCCCATATAACATAATGCGCTAACGCGGAAGGAGCAGCTGCAAATTTATTTGGACTTATCGGATAGGAAACCCGATGATATTTAGCCAAATTACACGACTCGCAATGAAAAGAAACAGGATTATCTAAAGATGGGTACAATTTCTGGAGAGCTTGGATAGATAGATGGTCCAAATGACAGTGTAGCTTGAAAGGTTCGAGATTTACGCCGGCACAAGCAACAGAGGAAGGTGCATCAAACAAGTATAAGCCTCCAGCCACATGTCTCATACCGACAGTCTTTCCAGTCTTTAGGTCCTAAAAAACACAACCATCTGAAAAAATGTTACCAGGCAATGTATGTCGCGAGTAATCTGACTAATAGAAAGTAAACTGAACGGGTTGCCAGGTGTATGTAATACGGAATTGAGTGACAGTCCGGAAGAAAGACGGGCACTTCCACGCCCACAGACTGTTAGTGAACCACCATTGGCAACAATAATATCGAAAATATGTCCCATCGATATATAATTTCGTATCATATCTGCTTTGCCAGTCATGTGAGCTGACGCACCAGAGTCAATCATCCACTGCTTGGAGCTCACCACACATGACGCGGAGTACCCGACTGTGGATCCAGATGTGGATGCCTTACCACGACGTTGAGCTTGGAACTCAAAAAAATTTGTATATGACTCTGCAGTCATCTGGACAGATCGAACGCCAACATCAGGAGCGTCCGTTGTAACATTGGCTGCAGTAGCTTTAGGACACTGCCACTGAAAATGGCCATGCTGACCACAGTTAGAGCATGTGCGCGGTCTTCCTCCATCACGACCGCCAATGTCTCATCCCCCATCACGACCAACATTGCGACCACCACGAAATCCAGGACGAGCCGCACCAAGAGCAGATTGATCAACATGAGCAGCACCTGGAGTGGTCTCAACAACTTTCGCTGTCCGAAGAACGTGATAGTGGACCTCCACCAGAGACGGAACATCAGATCCATCAATGGTCTGAGAGCGAGTAGAGTCCGCATCAGGACGGAGAGATGCTAAATATACCATGACATGAAAGCTACTCAAGTTGGGCCCTGGCTTCATTGATATCCGTTGTGAGAGAGGTAAAACAAGGTCGATCTCATCAGTCATAGTCTTATAGGCTCGGTAATGGTCCTTATGAGATTTCTTCCTGATTTGCTCGGTATACACCAACGACCGAGTCGTAGATACGGAACAAATCACGTTTTCCATCAAACGTCGTCGCCAGGACCTCCCATATTTTTTTACGGAATCCGTATTCTGAACCATGTCTTCCACTGATGATTCTATTGAATTCATCAACTGTGTAAACAGTCGACTATCATCTGTCTTCCATTGCTCAAATATGGGATCAGTCTCTGCGGGGGGATTTTCAGTCAGATGTTTGGACAACCGCATTCCCTGAAGCGTCTTCTCGATCTTCTTTCGCTATGTCGAGTAGTCCTCTGGTCCATCTAACCGTCGATCGACAAGTCGAATCGAGAAAATCGGCATGTCAGTGCCTGTTGGTCCCACTATTGCGTTTCCGACACTAGTGTCTGTAGCACTGCTATTCGCGTCAGTGCCTATCATCCTTCAGTATTCCGGATTCGACTGTCGGTATTATCTTTCGAACTTGATAATCACATCAACTCTGCCAATGCGCTAGAAACATGGCTAGCACCGACACGCGCATAGGAAGCAGAGTGAATGTGGATCACACATGTCAGGAGAGAGAGATAACTCAGGTTACTTTCTGTTAGATCCCGATGTGAAGATAAAGGAAGGAAAGAAACAGATTCACGCAAGACAAACCACTTGTCTGCTCTTTCTTAGATTTAGTAAACTGATGTTGAGAGCTAGATGTTGTAGAAAACAAACCAATTGTTTAACCTCTGAGAATCTCAACATGGTTTTTTTTTTGAAGTGGAAAAAGACGGCTAGGGTTTGGAGTAGGCGGCTAGGGTTAGAATTTTGTGGAGTAGAGGAGGGGGGGGGAGCTGACAGAGGATAGGCCGGGGGGGGGGGGGTGGATCGGGGCAGAGAGGCGGGGCCAGGGGCTGCTGGAGGCGGGGGGCTGCAGCAGTAGGGCAGGTGGGTGGGGGGGGGGGGGGGGGAGGGAGAGAGGGGGATGGGGGCTGATCTAGGGTTAGGATTTTTTTTTTCTTTAGGAGGGAGGGGTGGATGTGTTATGGCTTTGATACCATGTAGTATTGGAATAATGAGATAATTTTTATTGATGAGAAGACTATATATATATGTAGGAGAGGCTAACCCCTCTCTATTATTCTATCCGATGTGGGACTAAAGTCCATTACTAATATAATACTTAACATAAAGCATACCTGTAAAATATCCAGGAATTATTGTTCATACTCCTAGAGAACAGTCTCATATTTAATACCACATTTTCACTGGCATTGTGATAAAAAACATGCCTGAAAATTTCCAGGAAATATTTGGCATAGAAAATGTACTAACATACATGCCATTGCCACATCCTCCAAATAGTTCAAAATTAGATGGGGTTCATCGAGTAAAATTCTCTCTCCTCTGACAGATTTCTTCTTTCATCGTCTCATGCGCGCCTACTTGTTGTTGATCCCCTTCAAGTGATGTCTTACAGTTTAAAGCAAATAAGACCAGTTCCCCCTTGATGAAGTTGAACCATGATCAACAGTTAACTGTTGTCTTCTTCATTTGGTTCTTAGGGTTTCCTCCAGAAAGTGTAATCCTCCACGATTTGAACTCTACATGGAGACCGGCAAACATATTGCCTTTATCCGGAACAATATCTCTAGGTCATAGAGGACTTATATTTAATTGTTATAAAAAGCCTGTGTTCTCTGTAAAAATCCTTGTTCTTGCATTACTTATGAATAGTACTGAATTTAACTTGCCAATTAGAACTTGGATACTAGTACTTACATATTGTGGCACTACATGAACATTGTGTGCTCTAGTTTATCCTAGGGAAGGACAACCTTGTAGATAGTACTGTTTGAGAAGGTGCAGTCTTACTAAATTGAAGGTTTTAAGATGCGGCTGATACCGATACTTTTCAGATCGGAAAAAGATGATTGAACAGCAAAACTACTGAAACCAACCGAGTCATAACCATCGAAATTACCGAAACGGGTCCTAGACCAATACCAAAAGGGTATTGTTTTCAACCTTGAGTTAAATGGCTGTTGCCTGGCCCTTGTTGATTGTGTGAAAGGATCAATTTTTAATGGGATCACATCATAGTTGAGGGCCAATTTCAGTTTGAAGTTGGAAGGAGATTGACAAGTAAAATCTGTTTAATAAGACAGAAAAGGATTAGCTAATTGAGCCATTGAGTGAAGCAACAAATAGATTCATCATCCATAGTATTGTCAGTCTTAAGTGTTCTTTTCTAGTGACTGTAGGGTGTACCGTGTGTTTTATGTTAAACAACTATTAATTTGTTCAAGTGATTGAACATGCCATTGGGACCACTTCAGCTCCATGGCAAATTTTTTTATCAGTGATTCATGTTAAGGTACAATCTGAACTGAGGAAACATTTGTGCACTTATTTTGTCATTTTTGTACCTGTTTAAATAATGAATTTATGATTGTAGGAAGCTTGTTTTGCATTTCCACTTTACAAAATTATAGATCTGAGACTAATTTTCTTCCCTCAATAATATAGTTATGACGTATGGAAATGAACTTTGGGTTAAGGCTATGAAAAATACCCTGGCATTTGCTAATGTTGGAGAAGAAATGCTGACCAGAAGGAAATGAGTCATGTAGCCAACCCCAAATGTTTAGGAATTGGGGGAACGGGGTTTGCCACTGTTATGGAGTCTGGACTTTTGCAGAATCTTTAGCCTTTAGGTTCTGATATACATTGGCAGAAGGATTTGGTTTTCTAGAACCTGAAGAAACCATTACAATGGTGGATGCATCTAGATAGGAACAAACATAGGCAACATTTCGATTGTGAGAGCTTGTCGAAGCTTTTCACTTTTCTTTATGTTTCCTTCTACAATGTATTTTGGTAGTCTCTTAGACATTTGTGATAATTAAATCAGTTTTAAGGGAATAACATAAATGAAGATGCTTCGTTACAAATAGCTTACATGACAATACCACATTGTGGGAACAATTGGTTTGCCGGGTAAGTATTAAAAATAGGAGACATTTAAACAGACATTTATTGGAATCATCAAGGATTTGGAGGTGATTGTGAGAGCACAGCTGTAGTCTTGTCAGGAATGAGTAATGGTGGTAATGTGCACTTTAAGCTAGTTGGTATGATTTATGGTTTTCTTTGGCATGTCTTAGATATTTCAGTTAGGTTTTACCTTTCAGCATCATTCTGTGGTTTATTCTTTTGTTATTTGTGCTGTTTTATAATGCGTGTAAATCATCTTTCCTTTGTAATATTGTGTTCAAATTTATCATGTATACTTTTATATCATGATTGTGACAATATAATGTTTGTCTTCTGTTTTATCCTTTACTTAATTGGCTTGTTTTACGTGCAGGACGTGATACAGTACTTGGAAAAATATTTTGGTGTTGGAAGCAATAGTCAACATCAATCTTCAAATCAAGGAATGAAAGCTTCCACAATTAGCAATATCTCTGCTCCAGATGCATCTAGTTCTGATTCAAATGCAAGTGCAAACATTACCGAAAACTCTCTGTCAGGAACTTTATTGGATGATGCCCTAGAGTATGAGAATCTATATTCCACATTGGATGGTGGTGGTCCCAACTTGGGTAGACCTTCCTCAAATGATATTGCAAAAGCTGTAACTGATCGCGGCGCCCCTGTCACTGAGTTAAAACTAAAATTGCACCTTTACAAGGTTCGACTACTGCTGCTCACTAGGAATTTGAAGGCTGCAAAGCGCGAAGTTAAGCTTGCTGTGAATATGGCAAGGGGGAGAGATTCCTCAAGCGAGCTCCTTTTGAAATCTCAGTTAGAGTATGCTCGTGGCAATCATCGGAAGGCTGACAAACTTTTGACAAGTAATAGTAACATGACAGAGACACCTATGCTCGGTATCTTCAACAACAACCTTGGTTGCATCTATTACCATAAGTGTCCCCACACATCAGGCATCTTTTTCTCCAAGGCTTTGAGACATAGCCTGTCACTTCGGTCGGAGAAGCCTTTGAAGCTTTCCACCTTTTCACAGGATAAATCCTTTATCATCAGCTACAACTGTGGCATCCAAAGTTTGAGCTGCGGGAACCCATTGGTTGCTGCTAAGTGTTTTGGTAAAGCTAGTAAAATTTTCCACGAGTGGCCAGTCCTGTGGCTCCGTCTTGCTGAATGCTGCTTCTTGGAACTAGAAAAGGGGCCTTTGAGATCTTCCAGTGAAGAAGTTAAGGTCCATGTTGTTGGTTCTGGTAGTTGGCGGCAATTAGTAGTAGAGGATTTGAAGCCAAAAGATGGTTATTCCACAGAAGAAAATAGTGATAAATTCAAGCTCTCGCTTCCGTTTGCACGATATTGTCTTCGGAATGCATTGATTTTATTGCACAAAGATGACCAGAATGCAAGAAAGTTTGTTGTTCCATCGGATATCGTGGAAGAAGAGGATCACAACGAGGGAAAGTTGGCCAAGGGTTTCAGCCAGAAGAACACATCTGCTGGAGGATCAAAGACACCAAAAGCTACACCACCCTCTGTACCAGTTAATTCAAACGGTGATTCTAAAGAATGTAAGGGGGCTCTGAGCTCAAACTCCACCTTGCAGAGTGCAGTTGCCACGTACGAAGACGCACTAAAAGAAGAGAAGCACATGATAAGGCAGACTGTTCTTGGGGCCCTAGCATACGTCGAGCTGTCCGTGGAAAACCATGTACGAGCTTTGTTGCATGCGAAATCACTCATCGCTCTTCCAGAATGTTCCAAAATCTTTGTCTTTCTTGGTCATGTATATGCTGCAGAAGCGCTGTGCCATCTGAATCGATTGCAAGAAGCTGCAGATCACTTGTTGATCTATCTTTCTGATGTAAACAGAGTCGAGCTGCCCTACAGCAATGAAGACAGAGACAAGTGGAGCTTAAAGAAAGGAGGCGGAGACGGTGATGATTTGAACAGTTCGTCAATGCCACCCAAAACTGCATATGATTCTCGAGGGGTGATCTTGACACCGGAAGAGGCCCGTGGAGTCACTTACGTAAATCTTTCCACGATGTTTGCATTGCAAGGGGATCTTGAAAGGGCTCGCCGTTTTGCAGCTGAAGCTCAATCTTTGTTGCCGAAAGATTCAAGAGCCTTGCTTGCTACTGTTTACCTAGATCTTGTACAAGGGAAAAAGATAGAGTCCCTTTCAAAGTTGAAACAGTTCAGCCGTGTGTGCTATCTATAAACTGAACAGGATGGATGTCATTTGAACTCTGTAAACTCTGTAACTGGTCATCGTTTCCTGCAGCCGCTAGAGTTTGAGGAATTTAGATTTATATGTACAATATAACAAAGAATGGGTCGTAGAATAAGTTGTTGTTTTTAGTTTTTTTTTCTCTTGCTAATTACAGGTTAATGTCGTGGCACCCAGTTTACACTGCAGATGCCAACTGTTTTAGTTGAAGTCGTAGATGAGCTGTATTCAGAAAAGTTTATAAATTCATTCATTTAGGAAAGTCAATGCTGAGCCTCTCATTTCAACTGTTCTTTGTTTCTTATTTGTTCGATTAGGGCTGAAATGCGTAAAGTTTAGGCAGATGTGAATTTTTTGCCCGCAGTTGAAATTGTTAATGGTCTTTCTTATTTGTTGGATTAAGCTGAAATGTGAAATTTTAGTCGGATGTGAATCTTTTTGCCTGCAGTTGAAATTGTTCTTGGCTTGACCAAATTATGCTGTTATCTGATATATGATCTTGGGCGAAAGGACTAGTCTAGTTCCAACCGCATTTCGAGGGGAATTGGAGAACTATATTTCGCAAGAAAAAAAAGTACAATTTCTTTCAAATAAAATTTGTATACACAAAATTGCATATAGAGCATAGAAAGTTCAAAAAATTGCATCCAGAGCATATAAGTTTCAAAATTGTATACACAAAAATAAGATTTCAGCGTGGGAGCTGTCCATTGATATTTCAGTGTGAGTTGTCTACACGGAACTGATATTTCAGTATGGAAATCTTTCATGCTGAAATGCAATTTCAGTGTGGGACTTATTGTCCAATTCAGTAGGAGATTGCGTTTTTCCTTCACCGGGGGACGCTTCACGCCCCCTGTTGAACGATATTTCATGATAACTTCAACGATCATCGGATTGAAACTATGTTATTTTTTAAGTCAGCAAAGACTGGTGTGGCTGGCAAATTACATCAGGATTGAGGAAGCAATGTTCTTTGATTTGTACTCACTAGCAAAGTGAGAATAAGACAAGTGGGATCATGTGATCCCACTAAAACAATATATATATATATATATATATATATATATAATTAATGAACGTATTTTAGTTAACTTGAAAATAACAAACAATAGTTTTATAATTTTTTATTACTTGAAAAGAGCAAACGACAACCATTAATCTTTTTTTATACGTAATTACCTAATTATCCATGTTAAATTTAATGAACTTTTAATTAGTAAACATAGGTAAGGATATTTTTTGAACAAAAAATTTTACGGTGAAGCCTAACTTTTCTTATTATATAGTAGTATAGATATAGACACAATCAAAAGAGGGACTCTATTTTCATGTTGCTCCTCTCTCTAAGCCTTTCTTTGTCATGCGTCTCTCTCTCCCTCTCTCCCGTTGCACCGTACCTCTCTCTTCCGTTGCACTCTCTCTCTCTCTCTCTCTCTCTCTCTCCTGCCACGCTTCTATCTTCCTCATTTATGAGGTAACATCTCTAAATATATTTATTTTTTTTCTAATTTTTTATAAATGATTCCTAAGTGATTCATCCCCTAACTAATTCATGCTCTAATTGATTTTGACCTTATTTGCTCTTAGATGGCGAGATTTAATTTTCTCTTAGATGGAATAAAATTGTTTACTAGTATAACATTCTTCGATTAAGAAATATGAAAATACGAAGTCAAAGTATATTTAGTGGTTGAAAATAAAATATTTTTAATCTTGTTTTTCCTTGAGGAATAAATAATATTTAATCATCATAAGACCCTAGGATGTCAAGGTTCATGATTAAAATTGTAGGATCCAAGTATATGTTTTAAGATACACTGGATCTCCGTGATTAAATGGTCAAAATTGATAAACAAAAAGTATTGTATGACCTGACTTGAATGATATTGAAGTTTAAGATTATGATTATATTGAGTTATAAATATACACATTAATACCAATGGTATTTTGAACTGAATGAAAAGAAAATATGAGCAACTATAATTAGAAAACTGGAATAGACAACCAAGATTAAGTATAGAAAATATAATTTGTGACTAATTTTTGCAAAAAATTTATATTTTTAGAATTTTTTTGGATTAAAAATTTAGTATTCGATCTTGATTCCGTTATACCAAAATCCTGGTTACGTCTCGGAAAAAAAAGAGTATATGAAGATATTTAGTGTTGTAGTTTCCTACAGTTATATTATAATGTTATCATAGTCCATAATAGGATAGTGTGATCATAAAACTGTTGGCTCCCACCGAGCTCTTGTGTCCACCTCTACCATTGTCGCGTCCATCCATGAACATGAATACACGGGTAATCTCTACTATTTATACAATGACTTAATTCCTCATATTTTTCACGTAATTAAAAGTTAAATAAATAAGTTATAACTAATTATTTAACTACTTAATATTATTTAAATATAATCAAACATCTATAATTTATGTGATTAAAGTGTGAGGTATTCTTTTTGGCTAGGTGGATTTAATTCCTCAATGTAGCAATATCTATAACAAATTTAAATTTAAATTATTTTCAACAATTTTGTTCACGTACACGTTACTATTATTGGTTTAAATTCTCGATGTAAGACATTTATTCACATTTGAAGAACATGGGTACCATGTAAGAAGAGAATTCTTTCAAGGGCATACCTCCAAATATAAATATTGTATGGGCTAATTAGAGTTTAGACATTGGGTTTTATACTAGTTTAGAGTTTAAGCTATGTCATGTCCAATTCGAAAGTTTAGACTCTAATTTTTTTTTTTTTTTTGTTTAAACTTTATCATTATACCCT
Organism: Iris macrosiphon; assembly: GCA_036927795.1. Taxonomy (NCBI): domain Eukaryota; kingdom Viridiplantae; phylum Streptophyta; class Magnoliopsida; order Asparagales; family Iridaceae; genus Iris; species Iris macrosiphon. The sequence continues at coordinate 252,076,238 of JAYESA010000005.1, forward strand.
CTATAATCTATATAAGAAAGTTCATTATCCAGCATGGGAACGAAAGATATAATAATAAAAAAGAAACAAAAAATAAATATCCAGGGTCCAAACTTTTCAATTGGACATGTTATGGTTTAAACTTTTAGTTGGTATAAAATTCATGATCTAAACACGAATTAGCCATTTTTTGGGTTAATTAGCGTTTATATCAGCTTAGAGTTTAGACTCTAACTCGTCAAATTGCAATATTTAGACCCTGTATTTTTATTTTTAGTTTCTCTTTTTCCACTATACCCTCTTTTTCAATATGTGTTGGTTGTTCCCTTGTACTCATATCTCTACTATTATAATACGGCTTAGAAACGGCTCAAAAATGAACCGTCTAACTCGTATGTATATCATCAACCATTTAAATGAATTTAAAAATTTAATAAGAAGATAACTAAACAACTACCTAAATACTCCATTAATTATTATTATTTTAAAAATCTTAAATAAACGTTTAACTATCTAATATGATATATTTATAACTAAATAATTCTAACTCAAGTGGTTAAGATAGTAATTATTTTTCTTGGTTGGTTGAGTTCAATTCCTAGTAATGACATTTTTTTATAATAAATTTATATTATTTTTTTCAATAAATATTTTTTACGCACTTGCAATGCACGTGCACATTATTAGTTATGATATAATTGGAAAAAAAAAACTAAAAGAATGTTAGAATAAACGTAGAAGAAGGAAGAAGAAAATAGGAGAGATGATCTCTTATTCGTGTAATCATATAGTAGGAGGCAAATGCATTATTTATAAAACCCAATAAGATATAATACTAATTTCTAACCAATGTGGGACTAAAATACAAAGTGGAAATCCAACCCTTTAGTAACCTACGTTATAACAATCCTCCTTTGGATGACCACCATCTCTAAGTCAATTGTCTCGTTAAAACTTTGTCAGAAAAATCCATTAGGACAAGACATGTGCGAAAGAAAATAGTACAATATTTAGGATGACCTAGATTGGTGTTTGACACGCTTAATGTTGCCTTATTAAAACCTTGTCAGGAAAAACTTAATGGAAAAAAATCCATGACTAAGAAAAAAGAGTACAACGCGTTATAGTCCATACAAAATGTATCTCCCCCTGAAAACAATCACTCCTCATGATGATGTTGATCTTGAACAGTCAGCTGATGAAGACGTCACATTCCAATTTCATGAACTAGTTTCTGAAAGGTTGACTTTGGCAACGATTTGGTGAACAAGTCTGCAAGATTATCACTTGAGCGAACTTGTTGGACGTCAATATCAAAGTTCTTCTGAAGCTCGTGAGTATAGAAAAACTTCGGTGGGATGTGCTTGGTCCTGTCTGTTTTAATGAATCCACCTTGAATTTGTACAATACATGCTGCATTATCCTCATGAATAACATTTGGGTATTTGTGGTAGGGGAAAGGTGACAGGAGCTATGAATGTGTTGAATCAACGATCTCAACCAAATACATTCTCTGCTTGCTTCATGGAGAGCCAATTTTTCTGAGTGATTTGAGGAGGTAGCAACTATTGTCTGTTTTGTTGAACGCCAAAAAATAGTTGTATTGTTATTAAGAAACACATATCCAATTTGTGAACGACCTTTATGGGGATCACATAAATAACCTGAATCTACAAAGCCAACTAGATTCGCGATGTCAGATAAACCACAAGTATAAAATAATCCCATGTCGGTAGTTCTACGAAGATATCTCATCACATGTTTAATAGCATTCCAATGTCTGCGAGTTGGCGTCGATCTATATCTAGCCAACAGATTGACAGAGAATGAAATGTCTGGCATTGTACATTATGATAGATACATTAATGTCCCAATGGCACTAAGGTACGATACTTCGGGTCCTAGCATCATTTCATTGTCGTCCTTAGAACGATATGAATCTTTATTGATATCTAAAGATCGAACAACCATTGTAGTGCTAAGGGGATGAGTTTTATCCATATTGAACTATTTCAATATATTTTATGTGTATTTGGATTGATGCACTAAAATTTTATTAGTGCAATGCTCAATTTGTAATCCGAGATAATATTTTGTGTCTCCGAGATCTTTCATCTCGAACTTATTTTTCAAATAGTTTGCATTCTGATTGATTTTATGTCTTGTCCCAATCAAGTTTATGTCATCGACATATACTATAACTATAGTGAACCCTCTTTAGATTTTTTTTATGAAGACACATGGGCATATAGGATTATTCTCATATCCCTCCATTTTTATATATTCACTAAGACGGTTGTACCACATCCTTCTGGATTATTTTAAACCGTACAATGAATGTCTTAGTTTTATGGAATGCATGTTCTTAGCTTTTGAGCTAGGTAGGTTAAATTCATCTAGGGTTTTCATATAGATATCGACTATCTAAATCACCATAAAGATAGACTGTTACAACGTCCATAAGTCTCATGTCCAACTTTTTCTCAACTGTCAGACTTATCAAATAACGGAACGTTATTGCATCCATTATGGGAGAATACGTCTCTTCGTAATCAATTTCGGGTCTCTGAGAAAACCCTTGTGCCACTAATCATGCCTTAAATCGAGCAATTTTATTCTTTTTATTTTGCTTTCTTACAAACACCCACTTGTAACCTACCAGTCTGACGTCTTTTGGTGTTTGTACTATAGGTCCGAATACTCTACGTTTATTAAGGGAATCAAATTCTGCTTGAATAACATCCTTCCATTTTGGCCAATCTTTTCTTTGTCGACATTCATCGATGCTATGTGGTTCAGTGTCATCAATGCCCTTGGATATTTTAGTAGCTACTGAGAATGAGAATATCTCTTCTATTGTTATATCTTTGCGATCCCATACCTCTCTTGTATATGTATAAAACATAGAGATCTCTTTGCTTTCAAGTACATGAGCCTCCACTTGGGCTTGTATCTTTTCTAAGACAATAACCTCTTCTGTTTTTTCAGAGAGTATGGATTTGTCATTCATAACCTTTTTTTGAGTGTTATGTGTAACCTTGTTGCGCCCCAGTCCCAAAATACCGAGGGACTAGCCATATGGTAATGGCCAGCAGTACAACTCTAATGGACAGACCCAATTTAATGGACCCGTTAAAGTGTACTTAAGCTGTAATAAATACAATGGTCTACGACACATGTCAAAGTCTAATTCTAATCTCATCCACAGAAAGTAAACATAATTCAAAATGTCAGACTAATCAAAAAGAAATATAATCCATCAACAAGTTCCAATAAAAAGTGTCTCGGGGAACAAATCGATAATAAGTTTAATACAGTAATCCAAGTGTAAAATCCCTATTTTCAAAAATCATATTATTATTTATTTAATTAATTAATTAATTAAATTATAGTATTTATTAGCTCATTAGTAGAAATAGAATTTATTGAATTTTTATGCTAGGAGTTTGGTGCTTTAGAGGATTTATGGAACAATTATAAATTTTTCTTAATTTATTCCATGTAGGAGACCCTGTGGACAGTTAAAAGATTAATTGAATGCACTAATATATATTTCTAGAATTATATATATATATATATATATATATATATATATATATATATATATATATATATATATATAGAAATAGAAATAGAAATGAGAAAGAATTAGAAAAGAAAAAAGAAAGAAAAAGAAATAAAAAAGGAATAAGAAAAAGAGAAAGAAAAAAAATTTGTTAATGGATCTCTAAACCCGCAACCCTTAAACCCAAACCCGTAATTCCCAAACCCTACTACCCGTTAACACCCTAACCCGCACCCCTTAAGAAAAAAAATATCAGCAGCAGCAGCAACCGACTCAACCCCCCCCCCCCCCGCGTGTATTCGACCCCCCCCCCCCCCCGCGTGTATTCGACTCCCCCCCCCCGCTCTTCTCCTTTATATATATGAACCTCTCTCTCCACAACCCTAACCCTAATCTATCATCTACCATCTCGATCGATCGACCGCCACTTCCAGAACCAGCCTCGACATCGACCAGAGTCGCCGGAGCCGCCCGCGACCACCGCACGGCCGACCGCGACCACCTGTGTGACCGCGCATCGAAACAGAAATTTAACAGCGACGTACCTGTGTTCACGCCCTGTTTCCCGCTTTATCTCGCGACCAAACTCAACCCCATTTTCACTGGTATATTCATGACCTAACCCCCTTCCATATCTGTGTATTAGTTTAACTCGAACAACGCGTAACCCTAGGTAAAACAACGACCAAGTTGGCAAAAAGCGACAACTTTTGAGATAACAGAAAACTGCGGTAACTACCCATGTTCACGGACTCGTATCTCTCACCACAGAGGTCCGAATCTAGTTTTTCTTTTTGGTATGCGAAGACCACCTAACCAAGATTAATTTTTGTTAAATACAATATTTTATTTGTTGTTGTATGCTGAATTAAATCAGATTGAAAATCATGAAAACTTACTTTTTTTAACTTTCAAAAATTTTGATACGGAGCACGCCCCGCCAAACGGGACCGCCCCGTCGCGTACCAAGCGCACCAAAAGGCGCGCACGGTATACCCAGACGTGTAAATTTTTGCGAAAATTGATTCGGACATGTGTGCGCGTCTGAATCAGCTTGTATCCGCAAAAATTTTCCGTATCGTGACTTTTACAAAACTCTGCGCCATTTAGTGTACGCTCGTCAGAATACGACAAAACTTACGCCACTGGACTCATGGTATCGTGCTGGTCCTGTGACCCAATTTTCACGCAATTCTGAGATAGTTGACCAAGTCGCCTATTGGCGGGCCCTACGGTTGACTTTTTGGGCAAAATTGTGTTCGGCTCACCGAAATCCACAATTGGACATACCGTTGAGTTCTTACTGACATTTAGAGTTTATTTGACCTATAATTTGTCCCATTTAGAGACATTTATCCTTGGCACACTTTTCGGTGCAAAGTGGGCCACTTGTAGACCCCGTTTTGACCCAAAATTACCGTTTTGCCCCTGTATCCAAATTAGACGAAAGGGTAGTGTTTTCTAGCTATTTTGTTTATTCTAGGAATGTTGGTGATATTTATTTCAGCATTCAGAGACGTTCATTCTGAGACCATAGTTTCTGACTCTTGGTGTTTGACATTTGGACGTTACATTTTTGCAGCTCTCTTGCCAGGCAAGTATACCTTACTTTGTTGTTCTGTTTAAATTCAGTTATTTTTAGTTGCATGTTTATTTATTTTAATATTATATAACTGTGCGCGTCCGAGAAGACTCGGGTGCAGTCAACGAAGACGTTGACGTTAGGACTTGTGTCTGACCTAGTGTCTAGTGGACCCACCTAAAGTTGTAGAGTTATCAATATAACTCCCCAGGCCTTGACACGTATCATTGCACGTCACAGAGTGAGTTCATATAGGGACGCGTGCTTCACGCTTGACTGGCCATCGGTATGAGCAGCAGTGTGACGGTATTTAGCTTAGTTGTTTATTTCTTTAGAAACTTGCATTATAGTACAAGATGTCCACGTCGTGTTCTCGACTTGGACATTTGCATTGGGCGGAGAGGACGACTAGTAGACGTATGGGACACCCACCTCCTTTATACAGATACCGCGCTCGACGGAGTGATACGAACTTATATATATTGCAGATACCACGTTCTTTAGAGTGTTGGACGTTACTTGGTGATTTTGAAGATACCACACTCTATAGAACGTTGGACGTTATTACTTATACAGATAACATGCTCCTCGAAGCTGAACGTTATTATATTGCAGAGTGCCCATGTTCTGGGAGCATATGTTGCATATACTAGCCAGTCACGACGATTGGTGAATTACGTCAGCATATGTCTAGCCTATATTTTCCCTATGCCCTAAGTTGTCCTCAAATTACATGTCACTTAGCTGGTTAGTTCACCCTTGAGTTTTCACAGTATTTACTTTATGGTATGTATTTTTGTATCTTGTTACGTCCCTCTGAGGACCTGGTCCCTTTCCAAGTGTAGATGTTCATGAGTATTCGCAGGAGCACATATCCGGACTTTCTACGTATATTTCGAGGAGGTCTTCTCTTCGAGCCTCGTGATTGTTAGATGTTGTACCTATATTGTATTTATCTTGTTTATTTTATATTCTAGTTTGGTAGTAGATTTGTTTCCATCCGACGATCATCTCTAGATACTTTATATTGAGATCTAGTATCATAGATATTGGTTATTTATTTATAATTAATTTCTGTGGATGAGAATTTAGATTATACCCTGTGACTTGTGATAGTTTTACCACTTGTGAATTATTATTCATTATACAGTGTACGCATGAGTTATGGTTTCCATATATTGGAGTTACTATATACACGCGGCTGGCATGCTTACGTGTCCTAGTCCTACGTATTTTTGGGACTGGGGCATGACATATTTTTAGTGGTGGCCCATGCAGGTCAAGAGCATATTATCTCGGTTACGTTACTGTACCGAGCAAGCCTGTACCTAGGATTAGAGTATAAGATCTCATCCATATTTGACTATGACTCATCTTTTCTCCCAATCTGTTCTATCTAAATAACCGCATCCTGCTTGATTCATGTGCTTTCCTAATAGTTCCTTGAGTATAGTCTCTGCTAGAATATAGGAATCCTTGTTGTTAGGATTATAATTAGGGTAATATTTCTATTAAGAACACAACTAGAGTATTGAAACATCACTAAAGTTTAGAATACTTAATGAACCCTAGCATTCCTTACTACCTAATGAATCCTAGCATCCCTTACCTATAGATTAATTTACCATTATCCTTTGTTGTGTTTATGTATGACTCGAGAGTAGTATAAACACTACTAGGATTAGTTTGAAATTTAACCATAGTGTTTGACCCTTGTATAGAGGAACCAATAGAATCCAAGGTTAAACATTAGGACTGAACCTAGCTTTTCATGGTGAGATAGTACAAGAGAACTACAACTTTAGCTCCTTGTCTTATAGTAGCCGAACAATACCTTAGGAAGCCAAGAGGAATGGATAGAATATTCCTTTGATCATACCTCGAACACCAGATCAGCATACCATATTTCCCTTAGAAAACCATAAAAATTATCAAGAGTCTCTCTATTATAGTTTCATATCTTGTTCCTCTGAAACCTTAGCGCTCGCTTTTGTGCGATGACTAAATTATGTTCTTCTTTTCCTCATCTTTCGATTCATGCCGCCTAACCTTTCTGATTTTTGGCCAAGTAATTTTATCTTATGTTAAGGATATATAGTTTGCTAGGATTATAGTTGTAATCTTGAACTTTGAAATTAGGTGCTTGGTAGCTAGAGCTTGATAGTTTGAGTTGTTCCTTTAGATTGTGATATGATTATTCTTAGTTTTATACCCCATCTCAATATAGGTTATATCCCCTTTTCCTTTGAGGCCAGTAACTTTTTCATTCTTACTATTGACACTTGTTCTATAAGCACAATGATTAAGACTTAAGATGGCCATTACCTATATAATGCAATAGGAGACCTTAATGAGTACCAAGATCTTTTCTCATATACCCTAATAAGAGTTCTACTTTATTTACCAGGCCCAGGTTATTTTGTAGAAACCCCTAAAGGCAGTTACAGTATTAGTTAATTATTATAAGTTGGGTAGTATGCCTCATAACCTAGTATCACATAGTCCTTGTGATCCATTGATGAAGTGTAATTGAATGACACAATATAGACTTGCATAAGAAGATAATGTTTATTCAAACTATAGAACTTAGAGGTCCATACCCCTATTTAGTCGACTAGCGACTTAGACAAGGAGTTAGTATGACAAGTGTAGGGACTGGATGAGTCTTATCTTCCTTGTGAAATTGAATTATTTTGTAACTTCTCTCATCATAATCCAGCGTATTTATATTTTCTGTACTACCTTGACTTATGCCGCTATTATAGCCTAGTTTTACAAGCTTATTCTTTTATCGAGCTTGTTCATGACATATGTGTTATTGGGGCCTGATCAACCACACAATGATACAAATGTCTAATCAGAATTAGTGTATTACGGTCTGGACAACCTTAGTATCATTGGTTCGTCCTTCGCATGACTACTTTACGTAGATTAAGATATATAGTCGACTTGTAGACGAATATACTTGTCCTCTAGTTATGTCTGAGCATATTGTACCAGTTACATAACTGTACTGATACGAGCATATGAATAGGAATTACCAAAACAGAATTTCAATCAACAATTGCCTTGATAATTTCCATTGAATTCTTTAAACGCCTTGATTTCCATACTTGTATTCTATTACCCCCACATTGAATTCGTTATTATTGCTCTCCGTCTTTCCTTATTTCGGAAAGACGAAACCTCGTGCTTGGTATAAGTTTGATATCCAGATAGTACTAGATATACCTCATAGGCTAATCATATTACTAGATGACTATCTTTTATAACTGATTAAGGGTATATCATAGACGATATATTTGGTGTTAAAATTTTTTAGGATTGAGTAACATGACTAAGTGAATTTGAGGAATAAGTTTTCTTAAATGTAAGAGCCTTATGTGATAGATGGGTAAATTCTAAGTTGGGTAGAAATTGTATTGGTAACTTGCGATGAAATACTTTTAGATTGTGATCAAGTAAGATTAGATTGAGAGATTAAGTCATTTTAATGTGGAAGAATTTTAAAAGAAGGAGTTAGAGGATGAGTAATTAATGAATTTTTTGAAATCTTGATATTTCGGACCAAATAATTATAATTGGAGCAGGACTTAAATTTTTAGTATTGAAGGTTGAATCATCGATTTAAATATTGAGAAAAATTAATAGAACTCTAAACATGAACATCGATAGATTTAATTCTAAATTTGAGGATTTGAATTAAAAGTTAAATGTCGATTGTGGGATTACCTATTTGAAATATTGAGGATGTAAATTGAATTTAAATTTGAAGAGTAGAAAAATTTATAAGTTAAAAGTAGGAATAATATTTGATTAGCATTATTCTCTAAAGGAGATTATGACAGTTGAAAATAGTGGTGTAAAATTTGTACGCGTTATTTAATTCTTGAAGATGTTATATGAATTTAATTTAAATTTGGATGCTGATAAAAAAAAGTGAGAAGAGATTACCATAGGTTGAATTTTGAATTGAACAGTGTTTATTTTAATTTGGAAGTGATTGCGATATATTTGATTAGAATATTAATTATCGCAAAGAGATTGCGATTGACTTGCCTTAGGTACGTAAAGGAATAACAGACTATGCCTTATTTAAATTTTGAGAAATTGTAAACCCCTTCACCCAAAATTAGACCTACTTGGCTTAGATATAGAGACTAGGGCTAGTTTGTATCCAATTAAAAATAGGACACGGTATTTTATTTAATTATACAATATTTATATCACTTAGTGTACTTTACCATTGCTTCGATAATTGGAGCACTACACTAGCCATTGCCTTCCAACGAATTTCACACCCTTGCTCTAGACATGACCGCCTTCTATTCTGACCTATGTGTAACTTATAATTACGCTCTCTTGTGCTACATTTTAGTCGCACAATAATCGTCACGGACGTTATTATTTAATTTTAAATAAATATGACTTTGTACCCTTGTGCGTTCCAATCGAAATTAGAGACACAATCTTAACCCGTTTTATGCAACCCAAATTATGATAATATTCTACTCTGAGCCCTCTACGTCCATGATACTTGTGTCCCACCTAATTTTATTCCCATGTACTTCTAATTAATTCAAGGACACCTTGCACATTAATTTTAATTAAATTAATCCAATTTCTCTATCCTTGTGCAATTTTCTAATTGTTGGATGCTTTTATGCAAAAGTGCATTGAGGTGTCCACACCATTGGACATGACACATGAAGAAACCCATTTTTGTCATATTAATTTTTCTCATAATTTTCGGAATGTGCAACGCACAACATCGCCCCCCCTCATTTAACCTAGCCTTGCATTTTAAACAATACAAATTATAGCCCTCCAAACCTCCCCATGACAATTAGAAAATTATGGAGGCTAGGATGGAGGAAGGTACAAAATAAGCTGCAAATCTCTATCTTATACCATCATTGACTTTCTATCGTGGCTTAGTTTTAATTTTGAGGACGAAATTTTTATAAGTTGGGTAGAATGTAAAGCCCATATTTTTAAAAACTGTATTATTAATTAATTAATTATTTAATTAAATTATAGTATTTATTAGCTCATTAGTAGAAATAGAATTTATTGAATTTTTATGCTAGGAGTTTGGTGCTTTAGAGGATTTATGGAGCAATTATAAAATTTTCTTAATTTATTCTATGTAGGAGACCTTGTGGATAGTTAATAGATTAATTGAATGCACTAATATATATTTCTAGAATTATATATATATATATATATATATATATATATATATATATATATATATATATATATATATATATATATATATATTATATAATGTTTAAGAAATAGAAATAGAAATGAGAAAGAATTAGAAAAGAAAAAAGAAAGAAAAAGAAATGAAAAAGGAATAAGAAAAAGAGAAAGAAAAAATTGTTAATGGATCTCTAAACCCACAACCCTTAAACCCAAACCCGTAATTCCTAAACCCCACTACCCGTTAACACCCTAACCCGCACCCCTTAAGAAAAAAAATATCAGCAGCAGCAACAGCAACCGACACAACCCCCCTCCCCCCGCGTGTATTCGACCCCCCCCCCCGCTCTTCTCCTCTATATATATGAAGCTCTCTCTCCATAACCCTAACCCTAATCTATCATCTACCATCTCGATCGACCGCCACTTTCAGAACCAGCCTCGACGTCGACCAGTGCCGACGGAGCCGCCCGCGACCACCGCACGGCCGACCGCGACCACCTGCGTGACCGCGCCGAAACAGAAATTTAACAGCGACGTACCTGTGTTCACGTCCTGTTTCCTGCTTCAACTCGCGACCAAACTCGACCTCGTTTTTACCGATATATTCACGACCTAACCCCCTTCCATATCTATGTATTAGTTTAACTCGATCAGCGCGTAACCCTAGGCGAAAACAGCGACCAAGTTGGCCAAAAAGACAACTTTTGGGATCGCAGAAAACTGCGGTAATTATCCATGTTCACGGACTCGTATCTTCCACCACAGAGGTCCGAATCTAATTTTTCTTTTTGGTATGTGAAGACCACCTAACCAAGAGTAATTTCTGTTAAATACAATATTTTATTTGTTGCTGTATGCTAAATTAAATCATATTGAAAATCATGAAAACTTACTTTTTCTAACTTCCAGAAATTTCGATACGGAGCGCGCCCCGCCAAACGGGACCGCCCCATCGCGTACCAAGTGCACCAAAAGGCGCACACAGTATACCCAGACGTGTGAGTTTTCGCAGAAACTAATTCGGACACGTGTGCGCGTCTGAATCATCCTGTATCCGCAAAAATTCTCCGTATCGCAACTTTTGCAAAACTCTGCGCCATTTAGTGTACGCTCGTCAGAATATGACAAAACTTGCGCCACTGGACTCGTGGTATCGCGCTGGTCCTGTGACCCAATTTTTACGTAATTCTGAGACAGTTGATCAAGTCACCTATTGGCGGGCCCCACGGTTGACTTTTTAAGCGAAATTGTGTTCGGCTCACCGAAATCTACAATTGGATATACCGTTGAGTTCGTACTGACATTTAGAGTTTGTTTGACCTATAATTTGTCCCATTTAGAGACCTTTACACTTGGCACGCTTTTCGGTGCAAAGTGGGCCACTTGTGGACCCCGCTTTGACCCAAAATTATCGTTTTACTCCTATGTCCAAATTGGACGAAAGGGTAGTATTTTCTAGCTATTTCGCTTATTCTAGGAACGTTGGCGATGTTTATTTCAGCATCCGGAGACGTTCATTCTGAGGTCATAGTTTCTGACTCTTGATGTTTGACATCTGGACGTTACATTTTTGTAGCTCTCTTGCCAGAAAAGTATACCTTGCTTTGTTGTTCTGTTTAAATTTAATTATTTTTAGTTGCATGTTTATTTATTTTAATATTATGTAACTGTGCGCGTCCGAGAAGACTCGAGTGCAGTCAACGAAGACGTTGACGTTAGGACTTGTATTTGACCTAGTGTCTAGTGGACCCACCTAAAGTTGTAGAGTTATCAATATGACTCCCCAGGCCTTGACACGTATCATTGCACGTCACAGAGTGAGTTCATATAGGGACGCATGCTTCATGCTTGACTGGCCATCGGTATGAGCAGCAGTGTGACGGTATTTAGCTTAGTTGTTTATTTCTTTAGAAACTTGCATTATAGTACGAGTTGTCCACGTCGTGTTCGCGACTTGGACATTTGCATTGGGCGGAGAGGACGACTAGTAGACGTATGGGACACCCACCTCCTTTATACAGATACCGCGCTCGATGGAGTGATACTGACTTATATATATTGCAGATACCACGTTCTTTAGAGTGTTGGACGTTACTTGGTGATTTTGCAGATACCACACTCTATAGAACATTGGACGTTATTACTTATACAGATACCATGCTCCTCAGAGTTGGATGTTATTATATTGCAGAGTGCCCATGTTCTGGGGGCATATGTGGCATATACTAGCCAGTCACGACGATTGGTGAATTACGTCAACATATGTCTAGCTTACATTTTTTCTACGCCCTAAGTTGTCCTCAAATTGCATGTCACTTAGCTGGTTAGTTCACCTTTGAGTTTTCACAGTATTTACTTTATGGCATGTATTTTTGTATCTTGTTACGTCCCTCTGAGGACCTGGTCCCTTTCCAGGTGTAGATGTAACCAGCTATGTGATATGTAAATGAGAGCATCACTAGTACTTAGGCTGAGACCACTACAAGCTCTGTGTCGGGGAGCCGGTAGCAGTAATATCACGTAATGGGCCAAGCTCTGGAACATAGACTAAAGCACCGCAATAATAAATATATATCTATGTAATCAGCCTGTAGCATGTATGTCTCTCTCCACCCAATGTAATCACACGTCTCATGTCCACGACGTCTTATGTCCATAACACGCAAAATTATGACCTCTAGCTAGTACATCAATTTATAATGATATCTATGTATATGCAAGTCTTATGTCACGAATCCTATAAGCCTATACAAAATCACCATGAATAACTCAGGAAAGATTCTGTCTCATAAAAAGTGTCAAGTGTCCTATGGTATGACGTACTTGGTAAAACAAACACGAAAATATATAGGATCGTGGTATCAACTCACTAAGTGACGTTACACGACTCCGCGTATGGCGTTGGCACCCAAATCTTATTCAGACGCTAAACAACGTCTCACGGTTCTAGGTTAAGCAGGTACATCATAGAAATAACTCTAGCAAATAATATTAAGGTAATTCCTGCAAGTTTGGCAAGGTACACTTGCCTGGATTTTGAACTCCTTTAGTTGCTCCTGTAACAGAAAAATCTCCAAGTACGCCTCTGGATGCTGAAACAAACATTATCATCACTCTCAAAATATATAAAATAGCCAGGATTGACTACCCATAAGTCCAATTTGGACACAGGGGCAGAATTCACAGTTTCTGGTCAAAGCGGGATCCACATGTGGCCTACCTCGCACCGAAAAATATGCCAGAGACAAAGTTCTTCAAATTTGTCAAACTTAGTATCTACGAGTCTAGAACGATGATACGAACCCAATGGAATGTCCAAAACTGGATTCCGATGAGCCGATCACAAAATCGCCCGTCAAGTGGAGCCGTGGGGCCCACGAAACGGGATTTCTATAATGTTCTCAAAATCGAACCAAACTTGGGTCACAAGACCAACATAATGCTACGAATCCGATGGCGCAAGTTTTATTACGAAATGACAAGCACACACAATATTGTGATGAGTGTCAGAACAGATCGATACAGAACTTTTCGACGGATACGCGTTGATTCCGGTATGCACGCAAATCCAAATCAACTTTCGTAAAATCTCACACGTCCGTGTTGACGATACGTGCCTTTCGATACAACTCGCACACGATGAATTTGCCTCGTTTAGTGGGACGCACCCCGTTTAAAAAAAATTTGGGTTTAGAAAACCAAATTTTTGGTCAACTTCAACCACGAATAAAACACAGCATACAATAAATTAAAATAAACTAATTAAAGTAGTTTAATCTCGGTTATATTGTCTAATTTACTATCTAAGTAGAATTTAAAAATATTAACTAGGTTGGAAGAAAAATGGCCATGAACATAAAGATTTTGGACAGTTTTTTGAACTCCAATTTGGGTCATTTTTTTTCTGTTTTGCGTTGCAATTTGTGACCGACACAGGTGACGATACCCCAAACTAATGATACAGGGTTCGAAAGGGTCATACTGCGAACACAACGCAATAGGCCGTTCGAGAATTGATACAATATGGAAGAAGAAAACTCACTGGAAACAGAGGGGGTCAATTCTGCGCTGTGCTGCACGTTAACGGATGTGGACGGCGGTACAGGATCGTCGGCGGTGGTGCACGTTCATCGGCGGCGGATTGCTGCGGCTGCTGCCTGTCACCCGTGCTGTGCTCACATGCATTTAGTCGTGACCGCTCGGGGAAGTTTCTGTCGGAGCCGGAGTCTTCGTCGAGGCCGAAGTCATCATCGAGACCGGAGTCATCGGAGTGAGAGAGGTTGTGATGGTGGTGGGTTCGGCTCACTGGGGTTTTATAGTGGTGAGGTACGACGGTTACGGGAAGGTGAACGGAGGGGTCGCCGGCGGCTACTGTAGCGGTCGGGAAAGAAATAAATTTTTAGTTACTATAGATGATAGGTTAGCGGGTCGGGTACGGGTCGCGGGTTAGCGGGTCGGGTAGGATCCGGTTCGTCTGGGTTGGTTTGGTCTAGTTTGGTTTGGTTCAAGTTGGTTTAAGTAAAACTAATGCAATTAGCTATTTAAAAAATAATTTTGAGCCCAATAAATTCCAGAAAAATTACACAATATCCAATTATTAATAATACACTCAAAAATATAATTTTTTGTAATATTTTAATAATTAATTTAATACAAAAAAATATAAATCCCTGAAGAACATTTACTATAATTAATTATAAATTACAGAAAAATCTCAAAAATTCATAATTAAAATTCCAAAAATATGGGTGTTTACAATCTGCCCACCTTAAAAGGATTGCGTCCTCGCAATTAAGAATTAATTACTAAGGAAAAAATAATTATGGTAACCTATAGGTAGTTCCTAGGTCATACCTATATCTTCGAATAGGTAAGGATAACGCTAGCGTATGATATCCTCTTGTTCCCAAGTAGATTCGTCGGGGGAGTGATGTTTCCAAGCTACCCGGACCAATCTAATCGTCTGACCCCATAATATCTTCTTACTAATTTCAAGTATCCCAACTGGCTACTCTTCATACCTCAAGCTAGGTCCCACTGAAATCTCAGAATGATCGACTATGTGACTTGGGTCAGTCACGTACCTCCTCAGCTGTGAGATATAAAATACATCATGCACTCTCTCTAGAGATAGGGGTAATGCAAGATGATACGCCACCTCACCAATACGTTCCAAAATATCAAATGGCCTAATGTACCTCGGGCTCAGCTTTCCTCTACTCCCAAATCGAATAGAACCTCGAGTAGGTGAGATCCTCAAGAATACATGTTCTCCTTCCTTGAACTCCAAAGGTCGGTGGTGTGTGTCAGCCTAATGCTTTTGTCTGTCCTGAGATGCACGAAGATGACTCTGAATTTGCTTCACCTTCTCAACTGTCTGTATCACTAACTCCGGACCGAGTATCTGACGCTCACCAACGTCACTCCAACATATCGGTGACCTGTACTTCCTGCCGTACAATGCCTCGAAAGGTGCCATCTGGATGCTAGCCTGGTAGCTGTTATTGTAAGAGAACTCCACCAAGTATAAATGGTCTTACTAAAATCCTCCGAAGTCTAACATAAACGACCTCAGCATATCCTCCAGGATCTGAATCGTGCGCTCCAACTGACCATCCGTCTGTGGATGGTAAGCAGTGTTGAACTTGAGTCGGGTGCTAGGACTCTCCTGCATGCTTCGCCAAAAGTGGAATATGAATCTTGAGTCATGATCAGACACAATACTAACCGGTACTCCATGTAATCTTACGATCTGTCGTATATACATGTCGGCTAGAAACTCTGTGGACCATCCAACTCTGAACGGCAAGAAATGTGCTGATTATGTGAGTCGATCCACAATAACCCAGACTGCATTCTTTCCACTGGGGCTTCTTGAAAATCCTGTAACAAAATCCATAGTGATATGTTTCCACTTCCATTCGGGTATGGGAAGCGGTTTTAACATACCAGCGGTTCTCTGATGCTCGGCCTTAACTTGCTGATAGACCAAACATTTTGCCACAAATCGTGCTATCTCTCTCTTCATCCCATGCCACCAATAGTACTGCCTCAAATCTCGGTACATCTTCGTACCTCCCGGATGAATAGAGTATATGGAGCTATGTGCTTCAGACATCAACTCATGTCTCAACTCCCCATTCGGAATATATAGGCAATTTTCGCATCTAGCTAACGTCTCTGTCTCATATTGAGCTCTTTCTGAGTTTAGACATACTTCAGAATCTTGTGATCAGTGAAGATTTTTACCTTCTCTCCATAAAGATAGTGACTCTATATATTTAATGCAAATATTATTGCAGCTAGCTTAAGATCGTGCGTCGGGTAGTTCTTCTCATGAACCTTCAGCTATCTCGATGCATAAGCGATAACTTTGCCATGTTGCATCGAAACACATCCTAGTCCACTGCCTGACGCATCACTATAAACAATGAAGCCTTTCGATCCTGAAGGAAGAGTCAAGACTGGTGCTGTCGTCAATCGCCTCTTCAACTCCTCAAAGGCCTTCTGATAATCTTTCGTCCATGCAAACTCCTGATCCTTACACGTCAACCGCGTCATAGGCTCCCCAATTCTTGAGAAATTTTTTATGAACCTCCGATAGTATCCAGCAAGTCCAAGAAGACTTCTCACTTCCACAACTGATGTAGGTGTAGGCCAAGTTTCTATTGCAGTGTCACCCTCACATTTTTATTTAAGGGTAGTTTGGTAATATACACGAGTATTTTTATTTTAGGATTTATTGTATTTAAATATTGTGTATATAATTTATTAATTTATTGTATTATTTATTAATTGTTAGTTGTAGATTTATTTTGGACTTGTGTAGTGGACCTAACCCATTTATTAGTTGCATGAACCCAACATTTAGATTAATTTAGATTGAGCCCATTAAATTAGACACATGGATTAGGAGGATGGATTAATTAGTGAAACCATTAGACTAGAAACTTCCCCTTTAATTAATTTCTTCATGAGAGGCCCCAAGGGGTATTTTAGATATTTTATATTGCTTGGGAGAGGGTTTATGACCAGCCATTAGAGGAGGAGAGAGAGTGTCTCTCATTTTATTTTTTATTTCTAAATAGATCTAGATTTTCTCCCTTTCCAATTCCTTCATTCCCTCACCATTCCTCACCAAATTTTCATCCAAATTCCTTTCCTATTCATCAATTGAGGCTACTACAACAAGGATCTACAAGAAGAAAACAAAGATCTAGAAGGAGGAGGCCAAGATCTAGAAAGAGGAGCTATTTTCTATTTTGGAGATTTTTTATTAGAAATCCATCTCCTAATAGGTACATTTCAGTTTTTCCTCTTCTAATAAATTCTAAATCTGAGATTTAACCATGAGAAACTAACCCACATGCATAGGCTATCCATAGGATTTGGTTTTAGGTTCATAGGAGACCTATGGTGGAAGTTATGTGCAATTTGGTGCCAATTTTGGAAGAATTCCGAGATTGGCACATGTAGTAGTTATTATTAGGTATAGTAGATCTAAATGAAATTTGATTTCTTATCTATAACTAGTGTTGTATCCATAATTGGATACGTGTAGGCCGTATCTCGTCAATTTGACAAAACGGGTTGATTTTGGGGTTTTCCTCCGACACCGAAAGTTGTGCACATTAATTCTTGACAAAGACACGTAGTGGATCTAATTATGGTTCGTATATTTCATAATTAGTATTTTAGACTTGCTCGTGTCCTCCAGGATGCGTTTGGTTGTGTGTTGGTGCCGTATCACAAGTGTATCATAGAATTAGTGTGATAGGGGTACGGTGCACTCTACATGTTTGGTTTATTGTCCTTTTTTCTATTTGTGCATGTGTATTTATATATATATGATATTTATGTAATATATATATATATATATATATATATATATATATATATATATATATGTACTTGTATATATTCATGTGTGTGTTTGTATTTATGTGTGAGGGTGTATACATAAATATATCTATCTATAGATATATAAGATTGTGTCGGTGTATATATATATTTAGCTATAGGTAGTTGTTTATATATATATATATATATATATATATATATATACTTGTTAGATATGTAGTAAGTTATTATGTAGGTATATGTATCTATATATTGGTATGTATTATATGTTAGTAATTAATAGTTTTAATAGTTTAGTTATGTTAGTATAGTTTAGTTGGGGGTTAGCTATATATATTAACTATGTGTATTAGGATTTGAATTACCTTGGGATACCAAGGTAATGTCAAGGTATTGAGGGATACTCAAGGTATTGGGTAATGGGTTGGTTTAGTCTAGTTAGTTACTATAGTAGTTAGTTAGTTAGTTATATATGTTTGATTATGTAGATAGTTAGATATGTAAACTAGTATATATATGTTATGATTAATAGTTAGTCTCATATACTAATAGGTAGTGTATCTTGATAGTTAATTATATTAGCTATACATATCTATGCATGTTAGTATTATAATTAGTTCTATGTTATATTGAGATGTATATATTAGTGTTAGTTATAGCTAGTATTAGTTTGGAGTTTTATATATCTATTGGTATTAGTTATATGTTAGAGTTAGGTTACCTCGGGATACCAAGGTATTACCAAGGTATTGGGTCGATACCCAAAGTATTGAGTTTGGGTATCGAGATAGGTGTGATACGCATTGGTGCAAGGCCAAGGTATCCTAAATTCCTTGTTTTAATATAGTATTAAGTATAATGACTTGTATATATATCTAAAATACTATTTTTATATAAATGAACTTGCGTATCTTAGGATACGGCTTTTTGAATGCCTTTTAGTATCTTAGCTTGGATTATATAGCATAGTTTCATAGTGTTTCGACTTAGTCACTTAGTTTTAGACTCTTGTGACCTAGATTTCATCGGTTTGACCTAGAAATGGCTTTATGACTTAGAATTGCATCAACTTAACTTATTTCCATTTTAGAACCTTGTATTGATGCAACATACCGTATATAGATTATATGGCACCAGCTTGGGCATCGAGAGACACACCTTGCTCAGGACTTCAGGCGAGTATATTTCTCTGTTAGTTTTTATTTTATGATAGTGTATATATCACTCGTTCTAGAATTGCATACTTGATTCTGACACTGGGTTACATGGATTGGTACTATATGGATCCCGTCAGGGGGTATTATCCCCTACCGTGTTCAGCGGGTACTCAGTCACATGTATTTTATCGTGTGCATCGGGTATTGATTTTCATGTACTTTTTGTGCATCCACTATTTTGTGTGCTAGTGTGACTATATCGTGTTCATGTACGTAACATGTCGTGATTGGATCCATGTGTATTAGTTGGGGAGGGGGAGTAGAAGTTGGTTATGTGCTCAAAGCCCTATTAATCTCATGTGCATATCGATTATACACCTCACATATAATGGAGTTAACTTTATACCTCATGTGCAACCTAAGCCGATCATATAACGAACTTGCACTCTAAGCCACATAGCTAGTATTCTTGTTTTCTACTTACAGTTTATTTTTCGTATTTACTTTCCATTTCTTATTGTGCTTATTATTGTTTTCTCCTGTATTGTACTTTCTTACTACCTGTATATCTTGTATCCTTTTCTATTGCTCATTATATATGTTCGATTATGTATTTGAAACTGCTTTCAGAGGTATGTACTTTGCTCCAATCCTGAATGGATATATTTTTTCAGATGATTGGCTTATAAAGCAGTATCCTACATTCTACGGTCCCCAGGACGGTGTATCCTTAGAGGATCCTTTGGTAGACCAGGAGGACTTAGTTGCAGAGCCCGAGGAGATCTGGTTTATTTGTGCTGGACTTGTATTATATTATATTATATTATTGAGATTCTTTGGGTTGTATATTATTTCAGATTGTGGTTTATATCTTATTCTTTCCTTCGCTATTTCATTCGTGCTTATCTTTCTTAGTTTGCATTGTGATTGAGTTTAGTTATATTGTGAGATACCATTTTGTTCCTTCATTTGGAGTTGTGATGTTTGACAGGTACCATATTATATTGTTGAGATGCTAGATAGTTAGAAATGACCCAGACAGCGTTCTACCGTCGATTCTGTGGCGTAGGCTGGGCGTAACCACGTACTCGTGCCCGAATATTCGGGTGTGGGTCATGACATGCAACAACTTTCTCCGGATCAACTGAAAGTCCTTCTCCCGAGATGATATATTCCAGGAAAGGCACCATATCCATACAAAACTCATATTTACTGAGTTTGGCATACAGCTTCTCCTGTCTCAGCGTCTCTAGCACGATTCTGAGATGCTCCTCGTGCTCTTCGTGGCTCTTGGAATATATCAAGATATCATCAATAAATACAACCATGAACTTGTCCAAGTACTGATGAAAAACTCTCTTCATCAAACTCATAAACACAGTTGGCGCGTTGGTTAAACCAAATAACATAACTAAGAACTCATAGTGTCCATACTTGGTCTTGAAGGCTATCTTCGGTATATCATCTTTCCACACTCTAATCTGGTGATAACTGGATCTAAGATCGATCTTTGAGAATACACTAGCACCACTCAACTGATCGAATAGATCGTCAATGCATAGTAAGGGATATCGGTTCTTGATGGTTACAGCGTTCAGTGTCCTATAGTCAATACACAGGCGTACCGTCCCATCCTTCTTCGGCACAAAAAGTATGGGTGCTCCCCATGGTGAAACACTGGGCCAAATAAAACCCTTCTTCAGAAGATCATCAACTTGCTCCTTTAATTCTACCAACTCCTTAGGTGCTACCCGGTACACTGATAAAGTGATAGGCTCCGCTCATGGATTTAAGTCTATTGTAAATTCTATTTCCCGGTCAGGTGGTAAGCTTAAAAAATCATCGAAAAATACATCCACAAACTCAGATACAACCTTTGGGTACTCGGACTCCCCTTGTGCAGAGAGTACTCTAAGTGTAGGCTGAACACCTTGCTCTTTGGCTTACCAAAAAAACTCAAACTCTGGATGTCCAGGCGGTCTAAATATAACCCATCCAAGAAGGCAATCTAGAGTCGCATGGTACTGACTCATTCATTCCATACCAAGTACAACATCATAATTCGGCATAGAAAAGATTAAGAATTGAGCTCGTATTTCTCTCCCACAGACTACTACCGAACAAGATCTACAAATGTCACTAACTGGGATAATTCTGTCTTCCGTAAGAATTCTCTTAGTCCTCGGAAGGGGTGCAATAGCTACTCTATGTGTGACTACGAATGTAAACCCCCTCGACCAAAATTAGGCCTACTTAGCTTAGATAGAGAGACTAGGGTTAGTTTGAATCCAATTAGAAATAGAGCATTTTGTTTTAGATGATTTTATAATATTTATATCACTTAGTGTACCTTACCGTTGGTTCGATAATTGGAGCACCTCACAAACCATTGCCTTCCTATAAATTTTACATCCTTGTCCTAGACGCGCCCGTCTTCCATTCTGACCTTTGTATAACTTATAAATATGCTCTCTTGTGCTACATTTTAGTCTTACAATATTCGTCGTAGACGTTTATATTTAATTCTAAATAAATCCAACTTTGTATCCTTGTGCGTTCCAATCAAAATTGGAGAGACAATCTTGACCCATCTTGTGCAACCCAAATTATGATAATATTCTATTCTGAGTCATCTATATTCATGATACTTGTGTCCCACCTAATTTTAGCCCCATGTACTTCTAATTAATTTTAGAACACCAATAATAATAATTTTAATTAATTTAATCCAATTTCTATCTTTGTGTAATTTTTTAATTGTTGGGCATTTTTATGCAAAAGTGCATTGAGGTGACTACCCCATTGGACACAACACATGAAAAAACCTATTTTTCTTTATTATTTGGTCATGTGAATTTTCTCCATAATTTTGGAGTGTGTAGCACTCAACATCACCCCCTCATCAATTCCTAGCCATGCATTTCAAACAATGCAAATCCTAGCCCTCCAAATATCTCCATGTAAAGCCAAGCCCATCCCAAGTAGGATGTTGACCAACCCAACTACCTAGGTCAACCCCCAACCCTATTCTCCATATATACAAATACTTTTTTCTTTTCTTTTTCCTTTTTTATTCACCCTAAACTTTTTATCCAGCCGTCATCCCCATCCCCCATCTCATGTACACTTCTTCCCTGTCGATCCCGACCGGAGCCCAGCCCCTCGCCGGAGCAACCTAGTCCCGCCGGAGCCCTCGAACCCTCCGTCGTTCTCCTGTCCATCTCCTTCCTTATCTACATCCCGTATCCTCCCCCGACCCATTGTTCACCATCGTCCCCACGTTTACCTCGACCTGCACCACAACCCGACCGCCACGTTCTCCTCTTCCACGGCCATCCATCAGCCTCCTCGACTGAATGCTGCCACCATCCCGTCGACGCCGGAGACGTCACCACCACCACTCCGTTCTCTCCTAGCCGGACCTCCACGACACAAACCCATCAACCTTTGATCAACTCGATGTCTTCCTCCGCCTGAGCATGTCGTGACACCCCGCTGCTCACCGCCAGCACCCCACTGAACTCTCCACTCGACCTCGTCATCACCGTCGAGTTCTCCCCCATGTCCCGTCGAATACCCCGACCTCGCCAGATCTACACCTCACTCCTCCACCGGATCCCTGCCTCTGCAACCGCCGATTACCAGACTTCTCCTTCTCTCACGACCAGCTGACCACCCATCATCGTCCCCGACTTCTTCTTCTCAGCCCCGCTGCCTGTCTCCTCCCTGTCCTCCTTCCTCCGCCTGAACCATTACTCCCCGCCAGACTCCAGAGGCCTTCGGCCATCCCTGTTAACCAGTAGCATCCCCATCATCATCACTAACCATCATTACCTCATCATCATCATCATCATCATCATCACCCTCATCATCACAATCATCATCATAATCATCACCATCATCGTCGTCATCGTGGACCCGTCACCTTGGTCGAAGATGACCTGTAGCAATCACCATCGATCCTCGTGCCCGTGCACGCTAACCCCGAGGTTCGAATATGTCCCTCTCCTTTCATATTGTGTATGTGTGCTTGTGCTTAGTATTGCTTTTTGGTTCAGTTTAGTTCAGACCGTGTCGGTTAACCTACAGACTAGTGTGCGTGTGTGTAGGATATTTAATTGGTATATATACATTGTGTGGTAATTAATGCTAGTACTAGGTATGACTATATTATAGACGTTGAGTGACCATAAGTGTTAGTAGTAGATACCCTGTATTGACATTTGACCGTATGACCCGTATGCGTACACGTACGCGTATGTATATAATACTCAGATTGGTATATATAAATATGTATTGTATAAGTAATTAAATGATAATGCTAATTATGACTATATATGTATTTATTTTGTCTGGCCCTAGGTTAATTATGGATATCCCATACTTACGTTTGACCAAGTGACCCTAAGAACTTGAGAGTTGACTGCCATGTGTACACCGACGTACTGGCTAGACAGCTGTTAGTTGACTGTCTGATTGTACACAGCATTTGAAGATATGACACCTGCATAATTAGATGCGCAGTTGACCCTGTTAGTTGACCAGTGTCACCCCTAGCGTACCCTCTGAGTTCAGTATAATTATGGTAGTGTATGTGCTAGTATAATGGCTGATGTTGTACTGTATTATATTATATGTATATATGACCATTGGATTATTCTGCGAGACTTCAGGAGCAGGTTATTGGTACTATGCATCTTTCTTGCCAGGCAAGTATACCTTGTCATTGTACTATAATTTATATTCCATATGTTGCATGCATTTTAATTCTGTCATTTAGTTCATATATTCTAACTGCTATATAAACTGCGCATCCAAGGAAACTTGGGTGCAACGACGGTGTCGTCGTATTCTGTTTTTATTATGTATATGCATGTTGACCTAGTTTATGAGACCACCCTATTTTTATGAGACATTCTTAGGTTTCATTGGCCGTGACACAGCTGTTACACGAGTGTGAGTCTCATATAGATCACGGACTTGTGTGCCGGGTTTGGCCTCCTGTACATATGGGACGTGCGATAGGGAATAATTATTGTTAAAAATTACATACTAGAAGACTTGGCAGTTATTAGAGGTATTATCGTGTCATGGATATGACATGCTTATAGCATGGGGTGGAAAGAACAATAAGTAAGGCGTTTGGGCTCCTTTACACTTTTCTTGTGTAACTCGTACTCTCCGTCGGAGATGTGCAGTCGTGATGACCCCTATATTATCAGGCGGTCTTTACCGTTCAAAAGACAACATGCTTTGTAGGCCCCTGATTCTCCGAGAGAATTATGTTAATCCTATTTATGGCCAGATAGCTCACGTGTTGGAAAGTTGTTCTCAAACTGCATTCACATAGACGGTTAGGCGACCCATTGGATGTTTATTTTCAGTACTTTATTAGCATACTTCTATGTATCTTGTTATGTCCCTCTGAGGACCTAGTCCCTTTTCAGGTGTAGATGTTCATGACTTAGAAGGAGCACAGATCCGGACTTGCTACTTTTATTTCGAGGAGGTCTTCTCTTCGAGTCTCATTGATTGTTAGTTGATGTACTTATATTATTTTGTTTATTTTATATTCTAGTTTGGTAGTGGATTTGTTTCCACCCAACTATCATCCTTTGATACTTCATATTGATATTTGGTTACATAATTATTGGTTATTTATTTCTTTATGATTTCTGTGGATGAGATTTAGAGTTATGTCATGTGACTTGTGATAGTTTATACCACTTGTGAATTATTGTTCATAATACAGCGTACGCATGTGATATGGTTTTCATATATTAGAGTTGTCATATATATGCGGCTGTAGAAGTATAAAAAATACACTGGGGATTTATACGCGTAAAACCCCCAACATGCATGAAGCCCGCGTAAAACAGAGCTTCAGCGCAATATGACGTAAAAATATGACTTCAGAGCTATACGCGTAAAACAGAGCTTCAACGCTCTGTGGCATAAAATATGGCTTCAGAACAGTCAGCGTAAGGCAGCACTTCCAGGCTGTTTTGGCGTAAAAAGATTGCTACACCTCCCTCCGGTGTAAAATATGTCTACTTTTAATGCAGCGTGAAGTTGTACGAGGAACTCTTCATATTCCTCGAATGAACTTGTCAGACAAAACAGTGAACCTGACTCCTGACAAAGAGTACTGCGCGACGATCGAGAGAACGGCTGTAATGATGATTCTGCACAGAGGCCCAGACTGTCGTTTAGTGGCATATCCTTGATACAAGTCATTTTTACGCATTTAAGGAATACGCTGCCTATTCTACACAGGCAGAGATGAGTTTTTACGCTCAAGATGAGACAAAATCAGACGCCACGTCAAAAGCTATTTTTCGTACAGAACTCGAGGCATATCTCTGCAGTTAATGCACGAGATGGGGGCAGATCTCTGCATTTAATGCATGAGATTGTCTTATTTTTAATGACTAGGAGAGTTAAAACTAGGGCTAATACGCTCATATCACTATCCCTGCATGTTACGCCAACCAGGCTATTTTCAACTATAGGAGTACGTCGTATGCTATCTCCTCGAAATACGCCAACTCAGGCTATATTTGCAAAGGTACGTGATAAGGCTATTTGGCCCAGAATATGCTCAAGACCTCAGTCAGGAAGGATAATTGGCTAGTTTACGTTGGTTACCTATTATTTATGCAGCATCAAGCTTTACGCAGAATTTGGCTTTTACGCCAACACGACATCTATTTGGCTTTTACGCCAACAAGACAACTACTTGGCTTTTACGCCAACAAGATAGCTACTTGGCTTTTACGCCAACAAGACAACTATTTGGCTTTTACGCCAACAAGATAGCTACTTGGCTTTTACGCCAACAAGATAGTTATTTGGCTTTTATGCTAACCATCTTTACGCGAGGGGAATTTACCTACGTGGCTTGCATGCCGTGATCTTCGATGAGCGATTATACAAGTTACCTCATAAAGGTACATGCGTCACATGCGAATTCAGGAGATCATTTAGACGTGGGTAGCAGTTATTGTAACCGTCGCGTAAAGAGTATCACTCTCTTTACGGTTTGGCTTCTACGCCGACTGGACAGTTACTGTGACTGAGCTCTATAAATAGAGACTTTCGATCACATGAGGGAGGGAGGTCGGAATCAGGAGAGGAGACCAAGATCCGAGATCAAATCAAAAGAAAGAGAGAGAGAGAGAGCATAAAACAGAGAGTGTTGGTTGATAGTTTAATCCTACTTGCAATCTTTGAAGCTTCTTCTTCTTCTATAGCACTTCTTCATCATCGTGTGGTCCAAGGGACAAAGTGATCGACCGCAGATCAGACTCCTATAGCAATATTTCCCCAGAATTATTTTTTTATTGTACTTAACATCCTCGTATAGGATTAATTGTACTATTTTTCTTGTTTGTAAACAAAGAAAGGGTTTAGTATAAACCTAGTTTCATTCTTTTGTTTATCATCAAACACAAGATGGCGACTCTGCTGGGGACGACTTTCTCCTCTGACGAGAAAGCAATTGCTTAATACGATGTTGTATCCATTGGATCGATGAAGAAGACTTTGGTCGTCCAGTTTGACCAATCTGCTTATGAAGACATGCTTTGCGCAGGGGGTAGCTCTCATTCCCTCTCTGTCCAGAACAACAGGAAGCTGCGTAAAGCATGGATGTCTAAGACGTCCTCTGCCCTTCCTGCAAGCTCTCACTCTCTGATCAACAAAGTTGTGCCGACACGCCCAGTGCATAAAAATCTGTCTTCCATTTGTGACGTGGCAGACAAAACTTCTGGCAATGCCTCAGTGCTAATCCAGAAGCCTAACATGCGCTCTGCGCGTAAAACTTCGTCTCCCATCTATGACGTGGCAGACAAAGCTTCTGGCAATGCCCTAGTGCCAATCCAGAAGTCTAGAAAGTGCTCTGCGCGTAAAACTTCGTCTCCCGTCTGTGACGTGGCAGACAAAGCTTCTGGCAATGCCCCAATGCCAATCCAGAAGTTTAGAAAGCGCTCTGCACATAAAACTTCGTCTCTCGTCTGTGACGTGGCAGACAAAATTTCTGACAAGGCCTCAGTGCCAATTCAAAAATTTCAAACGCGCCCTACGCGTAAAAATATATCTCCCGTCTATGATGAGGCAGATGGACCCTGGGATCACATCAGGGGAAAACGAGTGGCAGACCTCCCAACCTCTAGGCTTTTACGCCCACTAGAGAAGAAAGTTCCCACTCTTCATATTACGAGAACTTTTCCTATTTTACGCGAACCTGTGCAAAAATCCCAATTATTCCAAGATAGGTCTGTTCACGTAAAGGAGACTCGTTTCACGAGAAAATACGCTCCTCAAACAGATGATGGATCGTATGCTACTCACATGGCTGAATTGCTCTACTCATATGGCCGAGAAAGGGTTATGGTTCCAACATCCACATGCCTACTGATGTAAAAAGGCAAAATAAGCCTTCTTCTTCTTCTGCTAATCTTCCTGATTTACGTGATTTCTTGATCCAGAAACGCAAAGACAGGGGTCATAACCAGGATTCAATTTCCCTAACTACTAAGCGTGGGAAGATCATGTAGGAAGATGCGTCAACATCTAATGTCGTCATGACATATGGGCCATATGAAGAATCTATCTTTATTATTCCACCGACTCACAACGATCAGCATCAAATAATCTTTGGTCGAATGCGGAATAGACCAATTGTACAAGAAGAATCTCGCGAGTCAGATATTGGGAAAATATAAATCCACAGATATAGCCCACAAGCTTTAAAAATTATGCAAAATATAGGTTATGATCTGAAGTTGAAGCGATGCCCCAACTATGGAAAAGGCAGATGAATATCGTTGCATGGTGATCTATACTGTCAACGAAATCATTTTGGGTTAGGGTTTACCACATCTTTTGCAAACTCCAAACCTCTAGAGTCTGATCCTATAATACCAGAGGCAGGTCCTTCTAAATCAACTTCTGTGGACAAAGGCAAACAAAAAGAAGAAGAAGAACCAGACAACGACATGTCTGGGGGTGGTCTCCCTTGTAGTGCCTCAAATCTCGATCCGACCGGGATGTGCACTACGTAATTGGGCTTGTGGCTAGTCTGTCTGAGTCGTAGCTTAGATCTTCGGCATCTTCTTGCCACGGACGAAATGCGATGATCCTTTCCAACTCATGGAAAGGCCTCTATTGAAACGAGTCCAATAGTTTTCGTGTTTGGTTGCTTGGTTTTCTTGATTGCCGCTTTGGTATTTTGATTTGGTGTTGCTTTCGATTTGCTTGGTTTTTCGCTGCTGGTTTTATCGTTTGGAGCTTTGATTCTTGGGGAGTTCGGCAAGGAAGGATAGGCAAGAATTCTAATTGGTGCTCGTGTTGTGCAGGTCCGCGTAACTGACGTTTGATCGTCGCTAGGCGGGATTCGTGTTTCAGCTACCTTTTCCTTAACCAGAGAGTGGTTTGGACCCTTCTTTCCTACTTCTTCACGCCAACATCTTTAATGTTTCAAACGTTCACTCGATGATGCCCGGTTGGACGCCTAGGAAATCCTTTGCCACAATGCATGCCAGCCACTAAGAAAGGAACAGGGGATTTGTAGACTAATATTTCTATATGCTTGCACACCTTATAACTGAGTTTGTTTATAATGGGGATTGGTTGTTGGTGGCGGCCTAGTGCCTCGGACGGAGTTTGGACCTATGGAATATCAAAATCGGAATACCGTGTTGAGAAAATATGAACTGTTGCATGAGATATATATTGCTGCTTAACTTTTTTGTTTCAATCGATGCATTGTATGATATATGAATTGTTCATGCATTTGCATGGTCTGGGACAACTTGTGCACAAGGTTTGGCATTTCCTCGAAACGGCTTTCCGGGGCACTGGAACCGTATCGATCCGGAGGGAAATATTTGATTCGTGCTCGTCATGATGTATTGCGGGACCTCCAGCAGGACTTGCTACCCGGGCTGATAGGGCGCACCGCTAATGCTTGAAATATGTCCCTAAGGTGTCGATCACACCAATGACCGCATAGAATAGAACACATGCTAATTTATTGTCTTGTGCAGATGGTAAGTATACTTGTGTTGCGTTGCAGGGAAGGCGTGCATCGGTTGAGTAAGCAATTGATGCACTGGGTTGATTCAATGCTATTTTCATTCCTATCAAAATATGCAACTGATATGAATTGAATTCACTTGCTTCTTTATAGAAGTCATCTTAATGCATGCTCGCCCCTAAAAAGCTAGTATCGATTTAGTCGAGTGGGTTCATCCCGCTCACCAGTACAAGTTGAGTACTGACCCACGTTGTGGGCAACTATTTCAGGCACTCAGACGGTGCAACGCTAGTGGATAGACGAGGAGGCGTTAGGAGCACCTCTATTTTGAAGTATAGTTGGAGTCAGATCATTTTGGAGGCTTGGACTTTCAACCTATACAAGGGCGTAATGTATGAACGATGTGGACTATCTGATGGAGCGCGCCCTGCCTTTTGAGTTATCTTTTTGTAATGCAAATCAAGTAGCCGAGAGGCGCATCAATGTAAACTCTATGTAAATTACTCTGAATTATCAATGAAAAAGCATGTTTCTTCCTGCACTGTGTTTAAATCTCTGTGAATGTGTTTTATAAAGTGTATTTCAAAATGGGTTCCTATAACTGCAAGTTCTTGCCTTGTACGAGCGCAACTCCAGGCTCGTACGGCATCACGCCCCAAGCGAGGACGAATCGGTTCCGTAAAGGATCCAGCGAGGACGACCGACCCTTTCGGGATCGGGGCATGACATATTGGTATCAGAGCCTAGGCTTTACTTCCACGAGATTTCAAAAGATTATAAAGGAGTTTGATGCGCCTCTCAATTGAGTTGCGTTCGGCGTCCGCTGCATGGGAAGAGTCGCTTATACAATGAGCCCATAGATATAAAATCTATCGTTTTTGGAGTGTTAACAAGCTACTCTCTTTTGTAGCCATGGCTAAGAAGAACACTGTAACTGCCAGCAGTGCTCAACCCATTCAGAGCGATCCAGCAAGCTCTGGAGAATCCGGAGGAGCGGGTTCAACCGGAATGGCGGAACGGCTTATGCACCTCATGGAGGCGCAGCAACAATAAGCTGTTACCCAACAAGCTAACATACAAGCGCAGTTTGCTTCTCAACAGAAGCAAATGGATACAATGATGCAACTGATTGCATCCCTGGTACCAAGCAACGGGACATCCGCAGCGACGCCTGTCACGCCGTCGGCCGTGGCGGTAGAAGACGAGTCAGAAGAGACTCAGCCTTCAGCGAAGAACTCCTGCCGAGCAGCTGAGTTTACAAAAATGCATCCCCCTACGTTCAACGGACGAGCGGAGCCGGACGTGGTGATGGGGTGGATTGCTAAGCTGGAGGGACTTTTCAACCTGGTTGGCATCCGGGGATCCAAGCGAGTTGCCTGTGCATCGGTTCAGCTGGAACTGCGTGCGCATGATTGGTGGGAGCCAACGAAGCAAGAAATTTACGATGCCAATCCCAACTGTAAAATTACTTGGAAAATGTTCAAATCTGCCTTCATTGAACAATATATTCCCCGAGCCGTGCGTCAACAAAAGGAAGACGACTTCAGTAATCTGGTGCAAGGAAGTTTGTCTGTTGACGATTATGACTCAGTCTTCGCTAAACTGGCTAAGTTTGCAGGGCACTTCTTGCCTAATCAGCAGGCGTGGTACTATCGATTTCAGAAGGGTTTGAATGACGATCTGCGTAGGGACGTCATCAACCAAAAATACCAAACATACAGGGAATGTTACGAAGCGTCTCTGAACAGCGAACGGATCTTTGGGCGCCCTCTCCTAAAGGCCGAGGTGCAAACCCCCGTACCAATAACAATAAACGTCCTCAGGAAACGGGAGGGTCAGGAGCACAAAAGCGCCCGCACACATCAGACAACAGGGGTCCATCTCAGGCACCGCACTGCCACAGGTGCGGCAGATTAGGGCATCGAATTAATGAGTGCCGAGCTAGAGGGTGTTTTAAATGTGGTCGTCTGGACCATAAGCACTTTAACTGCCGAGAGGGCAAGCCAAATCAGAACAACGGGAATCAGAATAGGGGGCCTCCAGCAAGTGATGCCAATGCTGTGCCAGTGAATCCGCGACGCCAAGGTGCTCAAGGCCGAGTCTATGCACTGACTCGGGATGAGGCATCTGTATCCGACACGGTTGTAACAGGTACTCTACTTTACCGAGGATTGCCCGCTAGAGTCTTATTCGATTCAGGTGCTACGCATAGTTTCATATCTGCTGATTTTACTGTTGAGCATAAATTAGCTTCTACTGCTTTAAATATGAACCTTTGCGTAAGTACCCCTTCGGGAGTCGATATGCCCGCCCATGCGATCTGTAGGGATGGTTACATTTGCATCGGGGGAAGGAAGCTTTCCTTAGATGTTATTGTACTAGACATCAAGGATTATGATATTATTCTCGGTATGGACTGGTTGGGTGCTTGCCATGCAACAATCGAGTGCGCGGAGAAGTGAGTCGTATTCCGTCTACCCGGCGAGGCAGACTTCTACTATTCGTGCAGCGCTGCACCGAAGACGGCAATGGTGATATCAGCAATTTCGGCTAGGCGTATGTTGCATTCGGGCTGTGAAGGGTACTTAGCTTCTGTTCGAGACACCCGGCGAGAATGTGTAGATGCAGCTCAGGCTGAAGTCATTGCAGATTTCCTCGACGTGTTCCTAGACGAGCTGCCTGGAATGCCTCCTGATCGTGAGATCGAATTCAGCATTGACACTTTTCCGGATTCATTACCGGTATCAAAGGCACCTTATCGCATGGCCCCAGCAGAGCTTAAGGAACTTAAAGTTCAGTTGCAAGATCTGTTGGACCGAGGATACATTCGTCCAAGCGTTTCTCCGTGGGGCGCTCCGGTGCTGTTCGTGAAAAAGAAGGATGGATCCATGCGGCTGTGTATTGACTACCGAGAGCTGAATAAAGCGACCGTGCAGAATCAGTACCCATTGCCAAGAATAGATGACTTGTTTGATCAGTTGCAAGGTACAAGAGTTTTCTCTAAAGTTGATCTCAGGTCAGGGTATCACTAGTTGAAAATCAAATCAGAGGATATTCAAAAATCTGCTTTCAGAACTCGTTACGGACACTATGAGTTCCTCGTGATGTCGTTCGGTTTGACGAACGCCCCTGCAGCTTTCATGGATCTGATGAACCGCGT
Source organism: Iris macrosiphon (assembly GCA_036927795.1). Classification (NCBI taxonomy): domain Eukaryota; kingdom Viridiplantae; phylum Streptophyta; class Magnoliopsida; order Asparagales; family Iridaceae; genus Iris; species Iris macrosiphon. The sequence goes on from JAYESA010000005.1 coordinate 252,108,791, forward strand.
ATTTCGGCCGTTTGTGGATAAGTTTGTAGTCGTGTTCATAGAAGACATACTAATCTATTCCAAGAACGAGGCGGAGCATAAGGAACACCTGAAGATCGTGCTGCAGACATTACGAGACCATCAGTTGTTCGCTAAGCTCAGCAAGTGTGAGTTCTGGTTGAACAGCGTGGCGTTCCTTGGTCATGTCATCTCGGCCGAAGGCGTCGCCGCAGACCCGAAGAAAATAGAAGCGGTGGTGGATTGGAAACAACCTACGTCAGCCAGCGAAGTTCAAAGCTTTCTGGGCCTTGCGGGATACTACCGTAGGTTCGTGAAGGATTTTTCTAAACTGGCCTCGCCGATGACTCGCCTTACTCAGAAAGGGATTGCATACGAATGGGGTGATGACTGCGAAGCCAGCTTTCGGGAACTTAAGCGGCGTCTTGTTTCAGCTCCGATTCTTGCACTTCCAGATGGGGTAGAAGAGTTTTAGATATACAGCGACGCTTCAGGACTCGGCTTAGGGTGTGTGCTCATGCAGAGGGACAAGGTAATATCGTACGCCTCCAGGCAACTGAAGCCGCACGAGAAAAACTACCCGACGCATGATCTGGAATTGGCGGCAATTGTGTTTGCTCTGAAGTTGTGGAGGCATTATCTTTATGGTGTTGCTTGCAAAATCTTTACCGATCATAAGAGCCTCAAGTACCTATTCACCCAGCGGGAATTGAACCTCCGGCAGCGGCGTTGGCTAGAACTGATTAAGGACTATGACCTAACGATCGCGTATACACCGGGCAAGGAAAATGTCGTTGCTGATGCTCTGAGTCGGAAGCACGTGGGCTCGTTATCTATAGACAACCATTTACTTCGAGATCTTGAGGCGATGGGCATCGAATTTTGAGTTCGGCATCAAGGAGTGCAGCTGGCACCACTCTATCTTGAACTGGGTTTACGTGGTAGAATCAAATCATCTCAGGAGGGCGATCAGTTCTTAGCGAAGGTGCGCAGATTGATCTCGGCGGGGAAGACGTCTGACTTTGTGGCAGGCGAAGATGGGGCCTTACAGATGAAAGGAAGGCTATGTATTCCTAGCGACCCAGAACTCCGAAGGAAAATTATGGCGGAAGCACACTACGCGAAGTATTCTTTACATCCGGGGAGCACTAAGATGTACAAGGACTTGCGCGGGACCTTCTGGTGGCACGGTATGAAGCGGGATATGGCGACCTTTGTGTCACAGTGCATGGCCTGTCAACAGGTTAAAGCTGAACATCAGAGGCCCGGCGGGGAGCTTCAGAACCTCGCTATTCCTGAGTGGAAATGGGACAACATCACTATGGATTTTATTGTGGGATTTCCGAAGACGCCACGGGGGCATGATGCGATTTGGGTCATAGTTGATCGTTTGACCAAATCAGCCCACTTTCTTCCCATAAAAGTTACTTGGAGCGTCGATCGGTTAGCACAAATTTACATAGATGAGATTGTCCGATTACACGGAGTACCTGCCTCAATCGTCTCTGACCGTGACGGACGCTTCTTATCTCGTTTCTGGACTAGTCTTCAAACTGCTTTGGGGACCAAGCTACAGTTCAGTACCGCATATCACCCGCAGACTGACGGACAGACAGAGAGGACAAATCAGATACTTGAAGATATGTTATGGCTGTGTGCTATTGATTTAAAGACTAGTTGGGACACGCATCTTCCATTGGCAGAGTTTGCGTACAACAACAGCTACCAATCAAGCATCCAGATGGCACCGTACGAAGCACTATATGGGCGAAGGTGTCGATCTCCAATCTGTTGGGACGAAGTCGGCGAGCGGCAAGTACTCGGGCCAGAGCTGGTAGAGCAGGCAGTTGAGAAAGTTCGCTTGATTTGGGAAAGACTCCGCACAGCACAGAGCCGACAGAAAAGTTATGCTGATGCTCATAGAAGGCCTTTGGAATTCTTAGTCGGGGATCATGTCTTCTTGAAAATGACGCAGATGCGAGGTGTGATGCGTTTCGGCGTGAAGGGCAAACTGAGTCCCCGGTTTGTCGGCCCCTTTGAGATACTGGAACAAGTTGCAGCTGTGGCATACAGGATAGCACTACCTCCCGCCTTGGCAGAAGTGCATGACGTATTCTACGTTTCCCAGCTCCGGAAGTATGTGCATGACCCTAGTCATGTGGTCAGCTTCGAACAATTGGAATTGCGCACGGATTTGTCATACTCAGAGGAGCCGGCGCAGATTCTGGATCGTAAGAAAAAAGTACTTCGCAACCGTATGATGTCCTTGGTTCGCGTGCTGTGGCAGAACCATTCTGTTGGGGAATCAACGTGGGAGTTAGAATCGGAGATAAAGGAGAAGTATCCTTCATTGTTCATTCAGTCAGAGGTAGGGCCTTGTTCTTACGTTTCGGGTCGGCCTTGTTCTTAAGTTTTGGGTCAAAACTTTTTCTTAGTGGTATATTATGTAGTGCCTCAAATCCCGATCCGACCGGGATGTGCACTACGTAATTGGGCTTGTGGCTAGTCTGTCTGAGTCGTAGCTTAGATCTTCGGCATCTTCTTGCCACGGACGAAATGCAATGATCCTTTCCAACTCATGGAAAGGCCTCTATTGAAATGAGTCCAATAGTTTTCGTGTTTGGTTGCTTGGTTTTCTTGATTGCCGCTTTGGAATTTTGATTTGGTGTTGCTTTCGATTTGCTTGGTTTTTCGTTGCTGGTTTTATCGTTTGGAGCTTTGATTCTTGGGGAGTTCGGCAAGGAAGGATAGGCAAGAATTCTAATTGGTGCTCGTGCTGTGCAGGTCCGCGTAACTGACGTTTGATCGTCGCTAGGCGGGATTCATGTTTCAGCTACCTTTTCCTTAACCAGTGAGTGGTTTGGACCCTTCTTTCCTACTTCTTTACGCCAACATCTTTAATGTTTCAAACGTTCACTCGATGATGCCCGGTTGGACGCCTAGGAAATCCTTTGCCACAATGCATGCCAGCCACTAAGAAAGGAACAGGGGATTTGTAGACTAATATTTCTATATGCTTGCACACCTTATAACTGAGTTTGTTTATAATGGGGATTGGTTGTTGGTGGCGGCCTAGTGCCTCGGACGGAGTTTGGACCTATGGGATATCAAAATCGGAACACCGCGTTGAGAAAATATGAACTGTTGTATGAGATATATATTGCTGCTTAACTTCTTTTGTTTCAATCGATGCATTGTATGATATATGAATTGTTCATGCATTTGCATGGTCTGGGACAACTTGTGCACAAGGTTTGGCATTTCCTCGAAACGGCTTTCCGGGGCACTGGAACCGTATCGATCCGGAGGGAAATATTTAATTCGTGCTCGTCACGATGCATTGCGGGACCTCCAGCAGGGCTTGCTACCCGGGCTGATAGGGCGCACCGCTAATGCTTGAAATATGTCCCTAAGGTGTCGATCACACCAATGACCGCATAGAATAGAACACATGCTAATTTATTGTCTTGTGCAGATGGTAAGTATACTTGTGTTGCGTTGCAGGGAAGGCGTGCATCGGTTGAGTAAGCAATCGATGCACTGGGTTGATTCAATGCTATTTTTATTCCTATCAAAACATGCAACTGATATGAATTGAATTCACTTGCTTCTTTATAGAAGTCATCTTAATGCATGCTCGCCTCTAAAAAGCTAGTGTCGATTTAGTCGAGTGGGTTCATCCCGCTCACCAGTACAAGTTGAGTACTGACCCACGTTGTGGACAACTATTTCAGGCACTCAGACGGTACAACGCTAGTGGATAGACGAGGAGGCGTTAGGAGCACCTCTATTTTGAAGTATAGTTGGAGTCAGATCATTTTGGAGGCTTGGACTTTCAACCTATACAAGGGCGTAATGTATGAACGATGTGGACTATCTGATGGAGCGCGCCCTGCCTTTTGAGTTATCTTTTTATAATGCAAATCAAGTAGCCGAGAGGCGCCTCAATGTAAACTCTATGTAAATTACTCTGAATTATCAATGAAAAAGCATGTTTCTTCCTGCACTGTGTTCAAATCTCTGTGAATGTGTTTTATAAAGTGTGTTTCAAAATGGGTTCCTATAACTGCAAGTTCTTGCCTTGTACGAGCGCAACTCCAGGCTCGTACGGCATCACGCCCCAAGCGAGGACGAATCGGTTCCGTAAAGGATCCAGCGAGGACGACCGACCCTTTCGGGATCGGGGCGTGACATCCCTCGACAAAATAGAGCAGCATCCAAAGCTGGGGGTAAAATTCCCTCTGAGTCCAAAGATGATGCAACTATGACCATCTTTCCTGAGGACCGTATAACCCAGGTATCAAGAGCCCGAAAGCCAAAAGGGACTCTCTCCTTCAATGAGGATGACATCATTGAAATCTTTAATATATTGATGAAGGAAAATAAACTTCGGCTACCCAACATCAGATACCCTGAAAGGATTGGCAAGATCGATGACCTGGAATATTGTCTCTTTCATCGGTATATTCATCACCCCAAGAAGACATGCTATGTGCTGAAAAGGAGAATCCACGAGTTGATTGACGCTAAAGTCATCACTTTGCATTTATAAAGAGAAGACGGTATCTCCTCAGATGAGTAACCTTCAGGACTATCCCCACTCAAAGAATCACTCCCCAGTGAATTTTTCGGACATGAGTTCATGTCCATATTATCTCTGAACTGTTGTCCAAACATTTTTGTTTCCCCAGCTGAATTTGCCATGTCCAAGTAACCTCTGAGCAAACCTCCCAGTTTGTGGCTATAGATCAGTTCACTACCTCTGAACTACGTCTCTCCACTTTCTCCAGCAGAGTAAATCTATCACCACGAAAATGTTCATTCCCATATTTCCTCTTCCCTGTTTTTCTTTACCCCCACCATATCTTACCACGTCCACATTACCTCTGAGTAAGATATTTTCAGAACTTTTCCATGTCCACATTACCTCTGAGTGAAGTTCTTCTCTTTGACTTCCTACTATCACGTCCGCATAACCCTTGATAGTGCTAGTCATTTCAGCTTATTATCTGTACATAAAGTACGCCATGGATAATAAGTCCATAACCCAGATGAACAAATCAACTCTTGGTTCTTTATCCCCAGTAAATGCCTATGTGTAACATTTTCTCCTTCGTTACAAATTCTTGTAAAGAGCCATCATCCGTATCCAAGAGTCCCGGGCACGCAATGGGTGATGGATCCTCAAAATTTCCTCCAGCGGAGCAATCATTAGGTCTACTTGCACACTCCCGCAATGACTATTCAAACCAATCTCGTTAAACGCTAGCCATATTCATATTACCTCTGAGCTATCGTCCCATCAATCTCTCCAGCGGAGCGATCCTGGGTCTATCTTCATGTTTGGATAGACCACACTCAACGAATCACTCCTCAATGAGTTTTTCGGACATCAGTTCACGTCCATATTACCTCTGAACTGCTGTCATAATATTTCTCTCAGACTGAGTTTGTCATATTCATATTATCTCTGAACAAACCTTCCTAGTCTGGCTATCGATTATCATGTCCATATTACCTCTGATATCGGTTGTCCTCTCAACTTAGCACCCGTACTTAACTCTAAGTACGCCAGTGGTGTTAGGTCCACGAAAACTGCCACGTCCATATTACCTCTGGCAGGGCTTGTCCTAAACTTATTTGCACTCTCGTGCACAAGAAGTAATAAGTCATTGTGAAATGTCCGCAATGGAAATAAATTATTCATGTCCATATTACCTCTGAACTATCCTCATTTTTTCCAGTGGAGAAAAAGTCAGTTCATGTTCATATTACCTCTGAACTATATCTCTCCACTATCCCCACAGAGTCATATTTTACCGTGTCTATATTACCTCTGTCAGGACTTGTCTCAAACCTGTTACTTGCACTAAATATGCGCAAAAAAGTAATGGGTCCACAAAAAATCTCCCAATAGGACGTCCTTACTAGCCACAAAACCTATCACGTCCATAAATCCTCTGATAGGGCTTATTTTGAACTTATTATTTGCACTCAACGTGCGCAACAAATAATAGGTCCACCAAAGATTCCCCAGTGGAATGTCCTCAACAAATACGGTATTGTACTATGTACATATTACCTCTCGTACAATATCCGAAGTTCACACAAACAATCATAAAGAAATGGGAGGGCCCTTATATGATTTTAAATGGCGCTTACAGATTAACCAAATCTAATAGAAATTTGGTAATGGCGCCTATCAACTGCAAATTCCTGAAGAAGTACTACACTTGATCTTCTTTGCTTAACGGAGTATGATGAAGATCTTATTCTGAGGATACCACGCACAAAGGTGAGCAGGATCATATTCTATCATATTCATATGACCTCTTAATGGATATGCTCAACTAATTTGTAAACCTATCATGTTCATATTACCTCTGATAGTGTTTGGTATACAAATTTAGTTGGATTATATTCTATCAGGTTCATATTACCTCTGAATAGATTTACATTCAGCAAAACCTTAACGAAAGTATGTCATGTTCATGATACCTCTGATATCACTTTCATCTTAGCCTATCATTTATATTCTAAAGTGTAGGTCCACAAAGTCAGAAAAGGTATCTTTATTATCTCTGAGAAATTACAAGAGAAACAAAAAAATACATCATTGGGGAGGAGCAGTTAAATCCCTGATCTGTTTCGCCAAAGCAGCCATCCTCTCTCCTGGACGAATCGCCATATAAAATTGCTGATTATCCCGAGCAAAGGAAGCTATGATATCCTTCCATGATCCATCGTTGCAGAGGATATTTGCTCGAAGACGCCTCTTTTTATGGCTTTTTACATGCTGGAAGAGCATGATCTTCTTCTTCCTCAGGTCAGCCCGATGGATCTCAGCGGCCATCTTTTTGGTAAAGGAAGTATGGAAAAACAGGTTCACTCACTCGCATTTATATAGGCAGAAGAGAACATACCAAATCCCAACAACTTCCTAAATATCTTCGAAAAATCAGTCTCGCAGAACGAGTCAAATTTGACCGTTTCATGCTTCTTTCAAAGTATTTCAAATTACGCAAAATTTGAAAACTTTGAAGGGGGTCTTATAGAAGCATGAAAAATACACTAGGGAATTATAAGCGTAAAACCCCCAACATGCATGAAGCCCGCGTAAAACAGAGCTTCAGCGCTATATGGCGTAAAAATATGACTTCAGAGCTATACGCGTAAAACAGAGCTTCAGCGCTGTGTGGCATAAAATATGGCTTCAGAACGGTCCGCGTAAGGCAGCACTTCCAGGCTGTTTTAGCGTAAAAAGGTTGCTACACCTTCCTCCGGCGTAAAATATGTCTGCTTTTAATGTAGCGTGAAGTTGTACGAGGAACTCTTCGTATTCCTCGAATGAATGAACCTGACTCCTAACAAAGAGTACTGCGCGACGATCGAGAGGACGACTGTAATAATGATTCTGTACAAAGGTCCAGGCTGTCATTTAGTGGCATATCCTTGATACAAGTTATTTTTACGCATTCAAGGAATACGCTGCCTATTCTACACAGGTAGAGATGAGTTTTTACGCTCAAGATGAGACAAAATTAGACGCCACGTCAAAAGCTGTTTTTTGTACAGAACTCGAGGCATATCTCTGCAGTTAATGCGCGAGATGGGGGCAGATCTCTGTATTTAATGCATAAGATTTTGTCCTATTTTTAATGACTGGAAGAGCTAAAACTAGGGCTAATACGCTCACATCACTATCCCTGCATGTTACGCCAACCAGGTTATTTTCAACTATAAGAGTACGCCGTATGCTATCTCCTCGAAATACACCAACTCAGGCTATATTTGCAAAGGTACGTGATAAGGCTATTTGGCCCAGAATACGCTCAAGACCTCAGTCAGGAAGGATAATTGGCTAGTTTACGTTGGTTACCTATTATTTATGCAACATCAAGCTTTACGCAGAATTTGGCTTTTACGCCAACACGACAGCTATTTGGATTTTACGCCAACAAGACAACTACTTGGCTTTTACGCCAACAAGATAGCTACTTGGCTTTTATGCCAACAAGACAACTACTTGGCTTTTACGCCAACAAGATAGCTACTTGGCTTTTACGCCAACAAGATAGTTATTTGGCTTTTATGCCAACCATCTTTACGCGAGGGGCTGTTACCTACGTGGCTTGCATGTCGTGATCTTTGATGAGCAATTATACACATTACCTCATAAAGGTACACGCGTCACACGCGGATTCAGAAGATCATTTAGACGTGGGTAGCAGTTATTGTAACCGTCGCGTAAAGAGTGCCACTCTCTTCACAGTTTAGCTTATACGCCGACTGGACAGTTACTGTAACTGAGCTCTATAAATAGAGACTTCCGGTCACAGGATAGAGGGAGGTCGAAATCAGGAGAGGAGACCAAGATCAGAGATCAAATCAAAAGAGAGAGAGAGAGAGAGAGAGAGCATAAAACAGAGAGTATTGGTTGAGAGTTTAATCCTACTTGCAATCTTTGAAGCTTCTTCTTCTTCTACAGCACTTCTTCATCATCTTATGGTCCAAGGGACAAAGTGATCGACCGCAGATCGGACTTCTATAGCAATATTTTCCCAGAATTATTTTTTTATTGTACTTAACATCCTCGTATAGGATTAATTGTACTCTTTTTCTTGTTTGTAAACAAAGAAAGGGTTTCGTATAAACCTAGTTTTATTCTTTTGTTTATCATCAAACAGCGGCTGACATGTTCACGTGTTCCTAGTCCTACGTATTTTGGGACTGGGACGTGACATATTTTTAGTGGTGGCCCATGCAGGTCGAGAGTATATTGTCTCGGTTACGTTACTGTGCCGGGCAAGCCTGCAAATAGGATTAGAGTATAGGATCTTATCCACATTTGACTATGACTCATCTTTCTTCCAATCTGTTCTATTTGAATAACTGCATCCTGCTTGATTCATGTGCTTCCCTAATAGTTCCTTGAGTATAGTCTCTCCTAGAATATAGGAATCCCTGTTGTTAGGATAATAATTAGGGTAATATTCCTAAGAAGAATACCACTAGAATATTGACACATCACTAAGTTAGAATACTTAATGAACCCTAGCATTTCTTACCACCTAATGAACACTAGCATCCCCTACCCGTAGATTAATTGACCATTATCCCTTGATATGTTTATGAATGATTTGAAAGTAGCATATACACTACTAGAGTTAGTTAGAAATTGACCATATTGTTTGACCCTAGTATTGAGGAACCAATAAAAATCTAAGGTTGAAATTAGGACTAAATCTAACTTTCATAGTGAGATAGTATTAGAGAACAATATATTTAGATTCTTGTCTTGATATTAGCAGAACAGTACCTTAGGAAGCCAAGAGGAATGAATATAACAATTTTCTTGATCATACCTCGAACATAGAGACTAGCATACCACTTCTCCTTAGGAAACTATGATATTATCAAGAGTCTCTCTATTTAATTTTATATCTAGTTCCTCTGAAACCTTAACGCTCGCTATTTGTGCGACGACTAATTATGTTTTTCTTTTCTTCATCTTTTAATTCGTGCCACCTGACCCTTCTGATTGTAGGCCAAGTGATATTCTTTTATGTTAAGATATATAGTTTGCTAGGATTATAGTTATAATCTTGAAATTTGAAATTATGTGCTTAGTAAAACTTGATAGTTTGAGTTATTCTTTTAGATTGTGATTGATAATTATTCTTTAGTTCTAAATCACGTAATTTATACCCATATCTCCATATAGATTATACCTTCTTTTATCTTAATCCTGCGTACTTATATTTACTACCTTGACTTATGCCGCTATTATAGCCTAGTTTTGCAAGCTTATTCTTTTATCGAGCTTGTTCATGACATATGTATTATTGGATGCATACACTAATATATTGTCTAATCAGAATCAGTGTATTATGGTCTAGCTAATCTTAGTGCGCTTGGTTCGCTCTTCGCATAACTACTTTACGTGGATTGAAGTATATAGTTGACTGGTAGACGAATATACTTGTCCTTAGACATCTTCGAATATATCGCATCGGTTACATAACTGTACTAATCTGAGCATGTGAATAGGTATTTACCAAAATAGGATTTTAATCCACAACTGCCTTGACAACTCTTCTTTTGAATTCTTTAATCACCTTGAACCCCGTACTTGTATTCTATTACCTCCTCCTTGAATTCTTTATTATTGCTCTCCATCTTCCTTTATTTCGGAAAGACGAAACCTCGTGCTTGGTATAAGTTTGATACACAGAGAGTACTAGATATACCCCATAGGCCAACCGCATTATTTGGTGACTATCTTTTGTAATTAAGGGCATATCATATGTGATATATTTGGTGTTAAAGTTTTGAGAATTAAATAACATAATTAAATAATTTGAAGAATATCTTTCTTAAATGTATAGCCTTATGTGATAGATGGATAAATTCTAAGTTGGGTAGAAGTTGTATTGTCAACTTGAGAGGAATTTTTTTTAGATTGTGATCAAGTAATATTAGATTGAAAGATTAAGTAATTTTAAATGTAGAGAATTTTAGAAGAAGGAGTTAGAGGATGAGTATTTAATGAATTTTTGAAATCTTGATATTTCAGACCAAATATTTATAACTTGAGCACATGATTTAAATTTTGAATATTGAAGGTTGAATCATCGAGCTCTTGTCCTTCCTCTGTGATTCAAGACAAAGAATATAGGCATCAATGGCTTTCCCGAGTGAAAAGGGTATAGTCGAATCTAATATTGAGGAAAATAAATAGAACTCTAAACATGAACATGGACAGATTGAATTCCAAATTTGATGATTGAATTAAAAGTTAAATTTTGATTGTTGGATTACCTATTTAAAATATTGAGGATGCAAATTGAATTTAAAATTTGAAGAGTACAAAAATTCATAAGTTGAGAATAGGAATAATATTTGATTAGAATTATTTTCTAAAGGAGATTATGATAGTTGGAGATCGTGATATAAAATTTGATATGCGTTATTTAAATCTTGAAGATGTTATATGAATTTAACTTAAATTTGGATGTTGATAATTTAAAAATCGAGAAGAGACTACGATAGGTTGAATTTTAATTTAAATAATGGTTATTTCAAATTTGAAGTAAGTGCGATGGATTTGAATAGATTCTGTTATTTAAAATTTTGGACGAGATCGCGATTGACTTGCCTTATATACGAATGTGATTGATTTAGAGAATTATACCTTAGTTTAATTTCGAGGACGAAATTATTTTAAGTTGGGTAGATTATAAATCCCCTCGACCAAAATTAGGCCTACTTAGCTTAGATAGAGAGACTAGGATTAGTTTGAATCCAATTAGAAATAGAGCATTTTATTTTAGATGATTTTACAATATTTATATCACTTAGTGCACCTTACCGTTGCTTCGATAATTGGAGCACCTCACAAACTATTGCATTCCTACAAATTTCATATCCTTGTCCTAAACGTGCCCGTCTTCCATTCTAATATTTGTGTAACTTATAAATATACTCTTTTGTGCTACATTTTAGTCGCACAATATTCGTCGCAGACGTTTATATTTAATTCTAAATAAATTCAAATTTGTATCCTTGTACGTTCCAATCAAAATTGGAGACACAATCTTGACCCATTTTATGCAACCCAAATTATGATAATATTCTATTCTTAGTACTCTATATTCATGATACTTGTGTCCCACATAATTTTAGCCCCGTGTACTTCTAATTAATTTTAGAACACCAATTATAATAATTTTAATTAATTTAATCTAATTTCCATCTTTGTGCAATTTTTCAATTGTTGGACGCTTTTATGCAAAAGTGTATTGAGGTATCCACCCCATTGGACACAACACATGAAGAAACCCATTTTTCTTTATTATTTGGTCATATGAATTTTCTCCATAATTTTAGAGTGTGTAGCACTCAACATCACCTCCTCATCAATTCCTAGCCATGCATTTCAAACAATGCAAATCCTAGCCCTCCAAACATCTCTATGTAAAGCCAAGCCCATCCCAAGTACGATGTTGACCAACCCAACTACCTAGGTCAACCCCCAACCCTATTCTCCACATATATAAATACAATTGTTTCCTTTTCTTTTCCTTTTCTATTCACCCTAAACTTTTCATCTAGTCGACATCCCCATCCCCCATCTCCTGTGCACTTCTTCCCTGTCGATCCAGACCGGAGCCCAGCCCCTCGCCGGAGCAGCCCAGTCCCGCTGGAGCCCTCGAACCCCCCGCCATTCTCATGTCCATCTCCTTCCTCATCTACATCCCGTCTCCTCCCCCGACCCGCTGTTCACCATCGTCCCCACGTTCACCTCGACCTGCACCACAACCCGACTGCCACGTTCTCCTCCTCCGCCGCGACCATCCATCAGTCTCTTCGACTGAATGTTGCCACCATCCCGTGGACGCTGGAGACGTCACCATCACCACCACCACTCCGTTCTCTCCTCGCCGGACCTCCACGACACAAACCCGTCAACCTTCGATCAACTCGATGTCCTCCTTCGCCTGAGCACGTCGTGATACCCCGCTGCTCACCGCCAGCACCCCACTGAACTCCCCACTCGACCTCGCCATCACCGCCGAGTTCTTCTCCATATCCCGTCGAACACCCTGACCTCGCTGGATCTGCACCTCACTCCTCCACCGGATCCCCGCCTCTGCAACCGTCCACTACCAGACTTCTCCTTCTCTCACGACCAGTTGACCACCCATCATCGTCCCCGACTTCTTCTACTCAGCCCCGTTGCTCGTCTTCTCCCTGTCCTCCTTCCTCCGCCTGAACCACCACTCCCCGCCGGACTCCAGCAGCCTCCGGCCATCCCTGTTAACCAGCAGCATCCCCATCATCATCACCAACCATCATCACCTCATCATTATCATCATCATCACCCTCATCATCACAATCATCATCATAATCATAACCATCATCGTCGTCATCGTGGACCCGTCACCTTCGCCGAAGACGATATGTAGCAATCACCCTCGATCCTCGTGCCTGTGCACGCTAACCCCGAGGTTCGAACCTGTCCCTCTCTTTTTATATTGTGTATGTGTGCTTGTGATTAGTATTGCTTTATGGTTTAGTTTAGTTCAGACCTTGTCGGTTAACCTACAGATTAGTGTGCGTGTGTGTAGGATATTTAATTGGTATATATACATTGTGTGATAATTAATGCTAGTACTAGGTATGACTGTATTATAGATGTTGAGTGACCATAAGTGTTAGTAGTAGATACCCAGTATTGACATTTGACCGTATGACCCGTATACATACACGTACGCGTATGTATATAATATTCAGATTGGAATATATATATATATATATATATATATATATATATATATATATATATATATGTATTGTATAAGTAATTAAATGATAATGCTAATTTTGGCCCTAGGTTAATTATGGATATCCCATATTTACGTTTGACCAAGTGACCCTAAGAACTTGAGAGTTGACTGCCTTGTGTACACCGAGGTACTGGCTAGACAGCTGTTAGTTGACTGTCTGATTGTGCACAGCATTTGAAGACGTGACACCCGCATAATTAGACGCACAGTTGACCCTGTTAGTTGACCAGTGTCACCCCTAGCGTACCCTCTGAGTTCAGTATAATTATGGTTGTGTATGTGCTAGTGTAATGGCTGATATTGTACTGTATTATATTATATGTATATAGGACCATTGGATTGTTCTACGAGACTTCAGGAGCAGGTTATTGGTACTATGCATATTTATTGCCAGGCAAGTATACCTTGCCATTGTACTGTAATTTATATTCCATATGTTGCATGCATTTTAATTCTGTCATTTAGTTCATATATTTTAACTGCTATATAAACTGCGCGTCCAAGGAAACTTGGGTGCAACGACGGTGTCGTTGTATTCTGTTTTTATTATGTATATGCATGTTGACCTATTTTATGAGACCACACCATTTTTATGAGGCATTCTTAGGTTTCATTGGCCATGACACAGCTGTTACACGAGTGTGAGTCTCATATAGATCACGGACTTGCGTGACGGGTTTGGCCTCCTGTACGTATGGGACCTGCGATAGGTAATAACGGCTGTTAGAAATTGCATGCTAGAAGACTTGGCAGTTATTAGAGGTGTTATCTTGTCATGGATATGATATGCTTAGAGCATGGGGTAGGGAGAACAATAAGTAAGGCGTTTGGGCTCTTTTGCACTTTTCTTGTCTAACCTGTACACTCCGTCGGAGATGCGCGGTCGTGATGACCCCTATATTATCAGGCGACCTCTGCCGTTCAAAAGACGACATGCTTTGTAGGCTCCTGATTCTCCGAGAGAATCATGCCAATCCCATTTATGGCCAGATAGCCCACGTGTTGGAAAGTTGTTCTCAAACTGCATTCACATAGACGGTTAGGCGACCCATTGGATATTTATTTTCAGTACTTTATTGGCATGCTTCTGTGTATCTTGTTATGTCCCTCTGAGGACCTGATCCCTTTCCAGGTGTAGATGTTCATGACTTAGCAGGAGCGCAGATCCGGACTTGCTACTTATATTTTGAGGAGGTCTTCTCTTCGAGTCTCATTGATTATTAGTTGATGTACTTATATTATTTTGTTTATTTTATATTCTAGTTTGGTAGTGGATTTATTTCCACCCAACTATCATCCTTTGATACTTCATATTAATATTTAGTTACATAGTTATTGGTTATTTATTTTTTTATGATTTCTGTGGATGAGATTTAGAGTTATGCCCTGTGACTTGTGATAGTTTATACCACTTGTGAATTATTATTCATAATACAGCGTACGCATGTGTTATAGTTTTTATATATTAGAGTTGCCATATACATACGGTTGGCATGCTCACGTGTTCCTAGTCCTACGTATTTTAGGACTGGGGCGTGACAACGAAGCTAGCAGCTATGAATGAATGCGATGCTCCAGAATCGAATAAAACTATAGCAGGTAATGAAGATACTAATATAGTACCTGCTATGACCTCTTCTGCAATAGCTTCCTCTTCAATAGCCAATGCAAATGCCTGTCCTCGTCCCTGAGCTGGTCCTCTCTGCTGTCGAGCCTGCTGGAATAGTGCTGCCTATGGTGCCAAAGGTGGCCTTGGATGATACTCTCCTGGAGCTGGTGGTCTGACTCCTCCAACTCCCGTCTGTGGTGCTCCCAATGCTGGATAAGCTGGCCTAGGTGGCTGCTGGGATGGTCTCAGTGCTGGTAAAGCTGGTCAATCTACCATCGGTGCTCCCTCTCGACGCTCAGGGCAGTCCTTGGCTGGATGTTGGTTGGATCCGTAAATCAAGTATAGTCCCAACTTGCGTCTGCACTCCCTCTCAATATGGCCTACCTTGCCACAGTAGTGACAAGTAGGAAGGGATATGGCTCTTGGTGCTGCTCTCTGTGGTGGATTCCTCTAGGGTCACTTTGTAGACTCTCCTTGTGGTGCTCTGGCTAGTGCTGATTTGGACGGCCGTTTCAGGCTGGACTCTCTCCTGGTGACGTACTCCATACGTTGTGCTACAACAAGGACGCCCGTGTATGAGGTAGGTGCAACGGATCTGATCAATCTTTGTAGCTCAAAGCTAAGTCCGTCGAAGAACTTCTCCGCCTTCTCCTCTTCTATCGGAATCAGAGTAGGAGCAAAGCGACCCAAACGGATGAACTCTACATTATACTCTTCTACCGTCATGTTGCCTTGAATTAGGTGGTTAAACTTATCTCTAAGTTCCGCTCTGGCAATGGCTGGAATATACATCTCCTGGAAGAGTCTAGAGAACTCCTCCCAAGTGACTTGGTCCGGTCTGAGCCGTCTCTCCTCAGATAGCCACCAATGATGTGTATTGCCCGTCAACTGTATCCTGACGACAGTCATCCACCGCTCTCTTGGAAGCTCAACTGCTTCCAATTGGTATTAAGTATTTGTGAGCCACTCATGAACTTCAGTGGGCTCCTCCTTGCCAAAAAATATACGGGGCTTCAACTAGCAAAAATCAATGATAAATTTCGTCGATGGTCGCCTAGCTGGTGGGTTCGCCTGCTCCAGTGTGGTTACTAGGCTATTCCTCAAGTTCTTCGCCTCATGACACTGAGCCTCTTGATGAACTTGTTGCTGGGCTTGCATCATTGCGTAGAACATTTGGAACATATGTTGCCCGTCCATAGCATGTCCTGGTGGAAAAACGGACATTGATAGAGTAAACTGCGGCGGTGGTAGAATATCGTCTCACCGGAATCTTGAGGCATGCTGACCTGCTTGATTGCTTTGTTGAGTGGATGAACCTCTACCCATTGGTGTCACTCTATCGTCGTAGGTGACCACAACACCCTATGTTGTACCTACGGGAGTCTCATCTCTGTCTCGTGGGTCCATTACTCTGCATACAAAGTAAACTATGAGAATCGTACAGAGGAATCAAGACAGGAAGCAAGTCAAAAAATTATTTTGAAGTCGATATAGAGGTCAAGAACATATCAACAAGTGGATGAGATCCTATAATTTATCCTAATCGTACGCTTGCTTGGTTCCTTAGTTGAAACCAAAGCAATATAGTCGTAGACCTGCATGGGCCACCACAAAAACCATGTCACGCCCGAGTCCCAAAATACCGAAGGACTAGCCATATGGCAATGGCCAACAACACAACTCCAATGGGCAGACCCAATTTAATGGACCCGTTAGAGTGTACTTAAGCTGTAATAAATATAATGGTCTACGACACATGTCACAGTCTAATTCTAATCTCATTCACATAAAGTAAACACAATTCAAAATGTCAGACTAATCAAAAAGAAATGTAATCCATCAACAAGTTCCAATAAAAAGTGTCTCGAGGAACAACCCGATAATAAGTTTAATATAGTAATCCAAGAGTCAGGATATAGAGTAACTAGAAACAGAAATAACTGAGTATATAACAAAATACTCAGGAGAAATCATCTGGCACAACCTCGTCCTCTGGTGCCAGTACTGCTCCAACATCAGCTCATGTCCCGTATATCTCGGGGTAAATCTCCTCTGCTATACCTGGGGACATAATTCGGATCCAGGTCCTCAGGGGACATAGCAAGGTACAAGAATAACTCAAGCCAAATAAAATATAGTATATAAAAATATATCAATATGGCAAGCTATGTAACCAGCTATGTGATATGCAAATGAGAGCATCACTAGTACTCAGGCTGAGACCACTACAAGCTCTGTATCGGGGAGCCGGTAGCAGTAATATCACGTAATGGGCCAAGCTCTAGAACAGAGACTAAAGCACCACAATAATAAATATATATGTATATAATCTTATAGCCTGTGTGTCTCTTTCCACCCAATGTAATCACACGTCTCATGTCCACGATGTCTCATGTCCATAACACGCAAGATCATGACCTCTAGCTAGTACATCGACTTATAATGATATATATGTATATGCAAGTCTTATGTCACGAATCATGTAAGCCTATACAGAATCACTATGAATAACTCAAGAAAGATTCTGTCTCATGAAAAGTGTCAAGTGTCGATTGGTATGACATACTTGGTAAAACAAGCACGAAAATATATAGGATCGTGGTATCAAATCACTAAGTGACATTACACGACTCCGCATACGGCGTTGACACCCGAATCTTGTTCGGACGCTAAGCAACGTCTCACGATCCTAGGTTGAGCAGGTACATCATAGAAATAACTCTAGCAAATAATATTAAAGTAATTACTACAAGTTTGGCAAGGTACACTTGCTTGGGTTTTGAACTCCTTCAGTTGCTCCTGTAACAGTGAATTCCTCTGGATGTTGAAATAAACATTACCATCACTCTCAAAATATATGAAATAGCCAGGATTGACTACCCATAAGTCAAATTTGGATACATGGACAGAATTGACAGTTTCTGGTCAAAGCGGGGTCCACATGTAGCCCACCTCGCACCAAAAAATGTGCCAAAGACAAAGTTCTCTAAATTTATCAAACTTAGTATCTATGAGTCCAGAATAATGATACGAACCCAACGGAACGTCCATAACTGTATTTCGATGAGCCGATCACAAAATTGTCTGTCAAGTGGAGCCGTAGGGCCCACGAAACAGGATTTCGTCAACATTCTCAGAATCAAACAAAACTTGGGTCACAAGACCAGCGTAACGCTATGAATTCGATGGCGCAAGTTTCGTTACGAAACGATAAGCACACACAAAATTATGACGAGTGAGTGAACAGGCCGATATGGAACTTTTCGATGGATACGCGTTGATTTCGGTGTGCACGCACATCCAAATCAACTTCCATAAAATCTCACACATTCGTGTTGACGATACGCGCCTTTCGATACAATTTGTATATGACGAAGTCCCTCGTTTAGTGGCACACACTCCGTTTCAGAAAATTTTGGGTTTAGAAAATCAAATTTTTGGTCAACTTCAACCACGAATAAAATACATCATACAATAAATTAAAATAAACTAATTAAAGGGGTTTAATCTTGGTTATGTTGTCTAATTTATTGTTCAAGTGGAATTTAAAAATATTAACTAGGTTGGAAGAAAAATAACCATGAACATGGGGGTTTGGGACAGTTTTCTAAACGGACATGAACATGGGGGAATAGGAACATACACAGCACAACCAAATTTACGCAAATGAGTGTTGTTAGGTTGATGGCCTGTCACAAGCTGTGATTATAAAATTTATGATATACAGTTGGCCTAACAATGATCAATTTAGCAGTATGTAATATGGCATATCCCCAAGCTGAAACGGGTAAGTTTGATTGCATAAGCAAAGGCCTTGCTATGTGCTAAAAATGCTTAATCAATGACTCCGCTAAACCATTTTGGGTATGAACTTGAGGGACATAATGTTCAACTTTTATTCCTACGGAAGCACAATAATCATCAAAAGTACGGAAAGTGAACTCAGTTGCATTATCAAGTCGAATCGTTCTAACATGTTGGTCAAAAAAATGAGTCTTAAGCATAATCAACTGAGAAAGTAGCTTTGAGAAGGCAAAATTTCTAGATTAGAGTAATAAAATATTTGACCATCGACTAAAAGCATCTATTAGAACCATAAAATACCTAAAATGTCCGCTAACAGGATCAATTGGTCCACAAATATCACCTTGTATTCTCTGAAGGAATGGTGGTGATTCAGAAGCTATTTTGAGAAGTGAAGGTCTTGTAATGAGTTTATCCTGTGAACAAGCTACACACAGATGTTCAGTAGAAAATGAAACTTTGGTATGATAAATTATGCCCATTGGTATTGTTGATGACCTTTCTCAACATAATCGATCATGGATGACCTAATATGGTATGCCAAAGGATTTAATTTCTTGGATCCTTTAGCCTTTTGCTAGTGATGGTGTGAGATTCTACTACCTTCAGAGTAGTTTGATATAGCCCCGAGGAGATTAACTTGTACTTTTCTAATGTGATCTTATTGCTTCAAACATTAGAGGTAATACAAAGATACAGTTTTCTATCATCATTCATGGTTTCAACTTTAAACCCGTTCATTCGAATATCTCTAAAGCTGAGTAGATTTCTATTAGATCTACTAGAGAATAATTTATTTTGAATGACTAAGTGTGTTCCATTTGGAAACCAACATCGGCCTTATCATAATCTTCTATAATTTGCATGGGTCCAGCAATGGTGGTCACCTTGGCAGTATTTGAGGCATATGTTGTAAAAAACTTCCTAGTTTTCAATATAGTGTTAGTTGTTGTACTATCTATCAAGCATATACCATCATCATTGTCCATACCTTTAAAAAAATTAATAATATATTAATATGCTAGTAAATGGTTAAACTTGGCATATTGCCAATTACTACAACTTGATCTAAATCTAAATGAAACTGCTTCAAAGAAAGTAAACTACCTAGACTATTGATCATATAATGACCAATTCATTCAAAGTAGAAAGTAAATAAACTTAGATAAGCATATAATAACTATTCATTGACTTCGCCTATTATGGAGTTGAACTGGTCTTCCGAAATTGTGTTTCCATCCTTATCTTGGAAGAAATCATTAAAATCTATGTGTGTTGTACCCTCCATGAGATTAGTCTCTACACCCTTTGAGGCTTCATACTCGTCCACTTTCTTTTATGAGGTTCGACAGTTTTGTATCCAATAACCAGCTCTTCCATAATGTTTGCAAATATCAGTTGGAGCAGCTGGATTGGAAATTTGGTATTGTTTCTTCGAGGATTAAATCTGTTGTTTTTGAACTGTGTATTGTTCCTTGAACCCGGATTGTAGCCTTTTTTTTGGCTTCCACGGCGTCCATGTCCTCTACCTTTGTGATTTTATCGACCCTTAGTATTGGTCATATTTTTTTGAGCACTAGTCGCATTCACTTTCGCTAAAATTGGTGCAGACCCAGTTGTCTACTAGTGTGGTTTTGTATTAATAACTCATTGTTTTTCTCGGTCACGAGTAAGACATCAATGAGTTCGGAATACTTCTTAAAATTTCTCTCCCTATACGTCTATTGTAGGGTCATATTAGTCGCATGAAATGTGGTAAATATTTTTTCTAGCATGGAATGCTCTGTCACTTCTTCACCACATAACTTTAATTGTGAAGTAATCCTGAACATAGCTGAATTATAGGCTGCAACTGTCTTATAATCTTGGAAACGTAGATTGAGCCATTCATGGAGTGCACCTGGTAGTATGACCATTTTTTGGTGATCATATCTCTCAGCTAGAGAATTCTATAGCACCAAGGTGTCACGCCCCAATCTCCCGTAGGAATCGGCTATACCCGCTGGGAGCGAATTATCGTGCCAACGCTCCCGCGATGATCTTTCCCATCTGGACGTGATGCCGCACGAGCACAAGCTGCATTTGTGCAAGGCCATGATCCGAACATGCGATAAAATGACTAATCCATAGAGTCGTACAGATAGTCCGAATGCAGCGGAATAAGAAACGAACAGGCGATTGGTAACAAGTTCACAAAGTCGACAATAGCGGAAGCATTGAATAACACAAGTATGGAAGTAAAACAAGCACTTTATTGTCAGTATTACAAGCGGCGCTAGGCCGAGATTACAATTTGCTCAAGCCCTCCCTTTCGAAACAATAAAAGCGGCCAAGTGGCTACATTTGTGGAATGATACATTGTCACGTCCCGATCCCAAAAGGGTCAATCGTCATCGCTGGATCCTCTACAAAACCGAATCATCCTCGCTGGGGCGTGATGCTGTACGAGCGTGGAGTTGCGCTCGCACAAGGCAAAAATGTGCAGTGATAGGAACCCATTTTGAAACACAATTTAGAAATCACATTCACAAATATTTGAACACAAGTATAGGAAGAAACATGCTTTTCATTGATAATTCAGAGTAATTTCTATAGAGTTTACGTTGATGCGCCTCTTGGCTACTTGATTTGCATTACAAAAGATAACTCAAAAGGCAGGACGCGCTCCATCAGATAGTCCACGTCGTTCATA
This sequence comes from Iris macrosiphon, assembly GCA_036927795.1. Taxonomy (NCBI): domain Eukaryota; kingdom Viridiplantae; phylum Streptophyta; class Magnoliopsida; order Asparagales; family Iridaceae; genus Iris; species Iris macrosiphon. The sequence continues at coordinate 252,130,242 of JAYESA010000005.1, forward strand.
CATTACGCCCTTGTATAGATTGAAAGTCCATGCCTCCAAAATGAACTGACTCCAACTATACTTCAAAATAGAGGTGCTCCTAACGCCTCCTCGTCTATCCACTAGAGTTGCACCGCCTGAGTGCCTGAAATAGTTGCCCACAACGTGGGTCAGTACTCAACTTGTACTGGTGAGCGGGATGAACCCACTCGACTAAATCGACACTAGCTTATTAGGGGCGAGCATGCATTAAGATGATATTTCTATAAAGAATTAAGTGAATTCAATTCATATCAGTTGCATGTTTTTGATAGGAATGAAAATAACATCAAAATCCATCAAGTACATCGGTTGCTTACTCAACCGATGCATGCCTTCCCTGCAACGAAACACAAGTATACTTACCATCTGCACAAGACAATAAATTAGCATGTGTTCTATTCTATGCGATCATTTGTGTGATCGACACCTTAAAGACTTATCCAAGCATTGCGGCGTGCCCTATCAGCCCGGGTAGCAAGCCCTGTTGGAGGTCCTGTAATGCATCGCGACTAGCACGATCAAATATTTCTCCCGAGTCGATACGGTTCCAGTGCCCCGGAATACCGTTTCGAGGAAAGCCAAACCTTATGCACAAGTTGCCCCAGACCATGCAAATGCATGAACAATTCATATATCATACAATGCATGAAATAAAATAAAAGTAGTAAAGCAGCAATATGTATACTTATGCAATAGTTCATATTTTCTCAAGTCGTGTTCCAATTTTGGTATCCCAAAGGTCCAAACTTTATCTGAGGCACCAGGCTGTAACCAACCAATAACTGAATTCCTTTACAAAGAAACTCAAGTTTATAATGTGTGCAAGCATATAATTAAGTTAGTCTATAATTCTCATGTTCCTTTCTTAGTGGTTGGCATGCATTGTGGCTAAAATTTCCTAGGCGTCCAACCGAACATCATCGAGTGAACATTTGAAACAATAGAGATATGGGCATGAAGAAGTAGGAAAGAAGGGTTCGAACCACTCACTGGTTAAGGGAAAAATGCTGAAATAAGGAGTCCCGCCTAGTGACGATCAAACGTCAGTTATGTGGACCTGTATTAGCACGAGCACCGAGTTAGACTTCTTGCCTATCCTTCCTGTCGAACTCTCCAATAATCAAAGCTCCAAACGATAAAACCAGTAGCAAAAACTAAGCAAATCGAAAGCAATACCAAATCAAAATTCTAAAGCGGCAATCAAGAAAATCAAGCAACAAAACACGACAACTATTGGACTTGTTTCAATAGAGGCCTTTCCATGAGCTGGAGAGGATCATCGCATTTCGTTCGTGGCAAGAAGATGTCGAAGATCTAAACTATGACTCAGACGGACTAGCCACAAGCCCAATATAGTGCGCATCCCGGTCGGATCGGGATTTGAGGTACTACATACATAGACGATATTCTAACATTATGTCTTGTATATGTGCTTTAGCTCCGAACGCAATGCTCCAAGGCTCCAGAGTGAACAA